>CAKAOI010048909.1:0-23094 GCA_916701655.1 Sebastiscus albofasciatus | reverse complement strand
GGAGCCGATCCCAGCCGACATTGGGCGAAGGCGGGGTACACCCTGGACAGGTCGCCAGTCCATCGCAGGGCTGACACATAGAGACAGACAACCATTCACGCTCACATTCACACCTACGGGCAATTTAGAGTCAACAATTAACCTAACCTGCATGTCTTTGGACTGTGGGAGGAAACCGGAGTACCCGGAGAAAACCCACGCTAACAGGGGAGAACATGCAAACTCCACACAGAAGGGCCCCAAGCCGGATTCAAACCCGCAACCCTCTAGCTGTGAGGCGCCAGTGCTAACCACTGCACCACCGTGCAGCCCTGTTTATAGGATCAATATAAGTAAATGACAGCCTTTCCACAGGAACAGCTTTTCATATTTATTGGACAATTGTTATTTTCCCCTATTAACGCCTTTGCATAATTTCCAAAAAAGCACACAAACAGCTAATATTACATTAACATGTAATGATGTAATCCTGAAGCCAAAGTAACTAAAACGTGGTTACACGCTAAAAGGGTTGTGAGCCACTGAGTTACTAGAGGTGCCTGTACTTCAGTGGTTCTGTAAAGCTCAGACATGAGTCATGCATGTAGAAACAACCTGTGGCTCACCGCTCCATGTTTAGTCTGGCTTCTGTGACCCGTACAGTTAATGCCAATGAATGACGTCTCGCGTGACCAGACAGGATGGGTCATTCTGAGAGCTTAAATTTGACTGTGACTTTGACTGTGGTTAGTCATCACATAAGACACACAAAAAAAAATACCTCAAATTTAAATCGAGTTTATGCAGGAAATACATGTTTTGTATGGTTAACCATCTGAGACCCACAAAAGACTAGTTTTGAACCTTTTTTAAGGAGGTACAGGGGGTGTTTAGGAGGAGAGAGCAGGTCAACAGTAGATGTCAAATAGAAGTGGTGAACATCATCTGAAAGCTGGGAACCTGGAGATTCATTTGAGATGCAGCTCTTCACTGTGTCAAGTTGCTCTAGTCATTAATAGCATCCCCATGCTCTACGGTGTCTCATGAATTGTTGCAGCAATTTTGGGGTTGATACCATTTGTTACACAGATTTGGTGCTAATTATTCATCAAAATGATCCATAATCCCTCCAAAATAACACATTAAAACACCAAGACCTTGAGGAACACCATAGAAGAAGACATGCCGTGATTTGGTGTCAAAAACTTTTGACATTTTGAGATTTCTGCAAGAGTTGTATTTTTTGGCGATTGGAGGTGGTGAGGTCAAATTTAAAAAAAATGGTCTCATTACAATGAATGATGGGGACTAACATCATCACACATGAATACTATTGGGCTCATTGAATCCACAAGAGTCTCAGCTTTACAGTGATATCCAATTTATGTAATTCCAAGACTGTTTAGGGACCCCAGAAACAGTCAAGTGAAAATAACACATTTATTTATGTGTTCATAAAACTGCATGGTTTTTGCACCTAACTGCATGTGATGATCATAAAGTGGGCATGTCTTTAAAGGGGAGACTCGTGGTACCCAGAGAACCCATTTTCATTCACATGTCTTGAGGTCAGAGGTCAAGTAACCCCTTTGAAAATGGCCATGCCAGTTTTTCCTCACCAACATTTAACCCAACTTTAGAGCGTTTTTTATTCTCCTTTCCGACAAGCTAGCAGGGAATGATTGTAACCGTATGTTTTCTAGTTTCATATGATATCTGTGCCTTCACTCTAGCTCTAAAACTAAACCTGCTACACAGTAAAGTCCATCGGGATCGCCCGCGGGTCTCAAAAAAGTATGTATCCGGGTGGCTCATTTAGCCAGACACTGTAACTGTCCTATCATGGACCATCTCTGACTGCCTCTCTCTTCTATCATATTCAATTCTTAATCAATTTAATTACAATCAACTCAATGCTAAATACCATTAAAATATAAACATATTCTTCCTGATGGAACCAAAGCCATAAAATGCCCAGAGCCAGAGAGCTAGCACTATAATCCATTCTTGCATTATTGATGATTCCCAGCTGGGTAAATTCCTGGTGCTAATTAAGTGCATTACAAACACAAAAACCCAAGTCAGACGTACATTTTCAATAATACATTTTATTCCATTAAAGATTCTTTTTTTCTAATTGTACACTGGAATGTTAAGATTCCCCTTCAGTAATTTAGTTAAAAATGCTCAATCTAGTCATTTTCAACCCCACATCCACACAAACATTGCTAAATTGAAATTTTGGGGAGTACAAATGAAGAAAAAAAAAAAAGAAAAAAAACAAAAGAACATGAAAGACAAATGTTATATCTTGAATAATGTTGATGTGCTATGAGAATGTAAGTAAAGGATGACTGGGTGGATGGACAGGGGTCGTTGTCAGCAGAGTTTACTGCGAGTGCGCCAGTAGTCTCTCTCTGCTGCTTACCTTAGGATGTGAGGGGAGTGGGTCGGTCTCTGATCCCTGGTCTGTCTGTATGTGTGTGTGTGGATTTCCACCATCACGCCAGCACACATCCACTCCGATCTCAGATCTAAAACGCTCTTGTGGGATGTTAGTTTAAGGGCTTGGATGTAGTTTCTGGGCCGCGTTCAAAGTACTGATATCTGAGGGCTGATCGCTGGATTTAAATGGACCAGAGTGAATCACGGCTTCCTGACAAAGTGAGGAGTGGTTGCAATGGTGTCACGAAAAAGATCATGAGAAAGAGTTCCACAGATGCAACGGTCAAATGTATTTTACTCGGTAACTTTGCCCCTGCGGCTGAAAAAAAATTCCTTACAAAGTCCGGCTCTTCACGGTCAAAATCTCAATATCCAGATTAGTGGTAAACGATGACAAATTATACAGCAAACGGTAGAAAAATAGCAGTTAAAAGTAAAGGGACGCTGATAACCGCAGACAGTACAGACAATATACTGAGCACAGAGCCATATTTATTTTGCTTTTCAGCGAAGTGTTACCTCTACAGAAAAACTCAGTGTCCTCACGGGAAAGAGAAAAGAAAAAAAAAAACAATCATCTGAAGTGAGATACCAAATCACAATAGTTTAACGATTAAAGAGTGACAGGCTTATAATGATTGAGACTGTTACAACTCTGCAGTTATTATGGATAAGAAAAGTCTGAAAAGAAAGAAAGCAAGAACCCCGTTATCAATGAACCATTGCAATGTGACAGGAGAAGAAAGGGAGTGGAGGATGCTAGGCTACCAGCGCTCATTCTAGTGGGAGGCCGATACGGCGGCCTCGGGTTCCGCTCCTCGCAGGGTTTTACCGATGGACTGACGAGGAGACGGCCGCTGGTCTCTCCTGCACCCCCCCGCAGTCATCCTCTACTTAGCCTGAAGTCCTCTTTACAGTTCTGCTTGGCGAACACAACAGCATCAGTGTAGTTTTTCTTTTTTTCGTGTGTTTCCTGTTCAATTAACTCTATATATAGATGATCCTCTCTCATACAAACATATAAATACACCACCGCTGCTCTGCTCCACCACAGGAAGAGGCTTTGCCAGAGGGCTGACGTAGTCCCGTCGATGTACACAGTCTCTGAAATAGTATACAGGGTGGGCAGGCAAGAAATCTTCAATCTTTCTCTGTAGCATAGATTTGGACTTTTTTTTGTTGGTGATTTTTTTTTTTTGATTTTGTTGTTTTTCTTTGAATATTTTTTACAGGATTTCGTATTTGTCGACAACGAAGGAGGTTTCTGAGGAGAATCTAACAGAGCTGTCGCCATCTACGTAAGTCGCTTTGGTAACCTGGGGGGGGGGAGAGAAAATGAACAGCGTGTAAGTAGTTTATCATAAAGAACATTACTGAACAATATCATGTGACAGTTCATCTGCCGATATAGCAGGCTGGAAACCCAAGGTATGGAAACACTTTGGGTTTCACACATTGACAGGAAAAGCAGAGCTAGACATGACGGCTAAAGCTGCATGCTAACTCTGTCATGGACAGGAAACGTTATCGTATCGCGGTAACGTGCGGTCGAGCCGGCCGTCACTCTCATCTCCGTGGTCAAATGGGCCGATGCTGCGACTGTAGAGAACCAATATACTGATATTTATGTTCTCTGCATTCAAACGGCCCCGATGGAGCGGACCGTGGATTTATAAAGAGAACGGAGCTGACGGGAGAGCTAGAGACGGACTTGGCGAAGTTAGCGGAAGTATAAACGTGTGACTACGTCCGGCTTTCAAAATAAGGTGTTAAAGGGAACTGTATATACAAAATACATTTATAGGAAATAAGCTTCATTATATTATATTCACCAGAAGTATAAAACATTACATGTCCCTTATAAATTAAAAAGAAAATACCACTAATCTGTGAGGGGAATGTCTTTATTCTTTGATTTTTGGGTTGCTGGAAAGAAAATAATAAATAGGACATCTCTGACTCCCATACAGGCTGAGAATCAAGCATTTTTATGGTATTAATATAGATATTTCCAAAGTAAAAGTCCGTAGAAGTGTATGATTCAACTTTTCCCCATGGTTTAGTGTTAAAAAAGGGATATAAGTAATATTTACGATTTATTGTAGAATCGCAAAACTTAAAATATTTGAAATACATATCAAATCGGTGCCCAAGTATCGTGATTGTATCGAATCAGGAGAGAGGTGTGTTGCCCCAACCCTATTACTTGCCCACTGCCCCCACCATTGTATTGCTTTTATTGAACTAGAACCCATTTAGTTCATTTTCATCAGCCCCCCACATTCATCGTATAAAAAAAAACGAAGCGTGCTGTCAGACGCTCCAATTATACACAACAGATTTCACTTATCACATGACGAGAGTAAGGAGAGCTGACCGACAAAACTATCAGGCGGAGCACTTGATGTCAAAACGAAAAGCAAAAGCGCCCATTTGGCAATATTTTAGATTTACGTACATAATCAGCAGGAGAATGTCACCTTGTGTTCATTTTTAACTGACTGCTAAAACTATTTTAGAGCCAGAGTGACTCATGTTTAGAAATAGGATCGTAAGTAACTAAGCAAATGTAGTATGTGATCTAAACTCAGTGGTTAGTTTAAAAGACTCCAATCACACACAGAAACCATGACAGGTAAGACTTCTTTTCAGGAACCCACCTGGATGTCGCAGTAGTTGCGCTTGGACACAAAGGACACGTTGATAGGGAAGAAGTCATTGGGCTGTCCGGCGATGCTGAACTCCAGGCTGCCGGTCTTGTTGTTGGCATCGATGACGGGTAGGCACCACTCCAGAATGTTTCGCCTGCTGTCATGTTTGTACTCTCCGTCCAGATCGCCGATCATAGGAGCTCCTACACCAGACCTGCAGAGGAACAAGAAAACACAAAGATCTCAACACATACATATAAACTAGGGCTGTCAAAGTTAACAAGATAAAAACACCTTCACGCAATTTGTTTTAACGGAACTTATTTCTTTAGAGATCGTTGATCTCAGGTCCGAGGACAGTGTGTATCAACTACTACAACAAACTGTCACTATTAAAGTGGCAGTAGGCAGAATATGTTTGGCATCATTGGGCAAAAATTCCATAATAATCTTTCAGCATATTGTAATTCAAGCGTTCTGAGAGAAAACTAGACTTCTGCACCTCCTCATGGCTCTGTTTTCAGGCTTTAGGAAATTAGCACATGTGGGAAACTTTGACCAATCACAGGTCACTTCAGAGAGAGAGCGTTCCTATTGGCTGGTCATTAAACAGAGGAAGCTGTCAATCACTCGCTGATCCAAAATTAATCAATATTCTGTTTCTGTAATCCCTATTTCATGAGTGATTGACAGCTGCTCAGAGACGGCAAGGCTCCAGCTCGGCTCTGATTGGTTGTTTTCCTCCGGTCTATGAAATCTAGCAGATGCCATTAGGAGCACCGGAGGACACCGAGGCACATCATTTTTTTCAGATTACCTGTCTCATGCACTACTGTCAGGATATAGCGACCGTTTTATAAAAATAACTTTTGTTTTTTTTAAATCATAGTTGCTCTAACCTGCCTACTGCTGCTTTAATGCATCAATAACCCACAACATTAACTCATTCGGAGCTTCTACATTTGTTCAGTAAATGTACTCACGGTACAGGGATGCTGATGACCACGTCGTTGAGCTCGAGGCTATCCTCCTGCAGCTCATATTCGATGTTGACATCACAGCCAGTACCACTCTCTGAAGGCCAGCAGTTTACTGTAGAAGGAACAACACAGTTATATTGTCACATTATCAATCGCATTAGTGTCTTCACCGTACAAAGACTGTCAAATGTGTATACCACAAAGGCTGAAATAAAGATCAAACTGCCTTTACTCCACCAGTCCCCAGATAAAGCACAGGGATTGGGCACTTACTGGTTAGAGGTATGAGGGCCTCGTCTGTGGTCTGTAGTCTCCACTTCAGCACACCAACATCATTGTTGAGAGGGAAGGACTTCTCTGGGTTCTTCAGGCCGATCACTGACTCGGCCGTGAACAACTTCTTGTCCACATTGGGATGTGTCTGAGAAGAGACAAATACAGCTGTCATTATTCACTTGTTAAACTGAGAGAAGTCGTGTGTGGATTAACGTAACATTACAGTTTGGGTCATTTCAAATTCTGAAACGGGAAGTGCAACAGTTTCATTTTTAGTAACTAGTGTTTTATTTTGCTTTTTTTTCCTCTCAGCTGCATGTATGTGTGAAAAGTATGAAAGGTGATTGTATCACATTGTAGCATCCTCTAACAAAAAAAAAAATGTACATAATAAAACCATAAGCTATACTGTCTGTGGCATATCACTGTCTCCAGGGAACGCTTATAATATGAGGTCGACCTACTTGCAGCTGCAGTCCTTTGTTGTCATTGTTGTTGATAATGAGGCGGATGCGTCCGCTCTTGTCGTCTGAGACCCGGAGCGTGACCATGCCCAGCACCTCCATGTTCTGTAGGCCGCCGTCGCGACCGCAAGTCAGCGAGATCTTCTCCTCCACGCGCAGGTGTACACTGGAGACGAAAAACACATCCAAACAGACTTTAAGCAATGAATCAATTACACAGAAGACAAGTCAAATCAAGTCATACTACAAAATGAATCACTCCTCCGTACAGTTACTGTGCAGTCGAGTGCACCTGCTACATGTCAAGTCCCATATTTTACCTGTAAAATGCATTTGTTCATCATCTTTCCACAGTCACAACAATTTAAATATGTGCCTCCAGGTCATAATTCATAAACTATGACCAGGAACTTACTTACTATGCTTATAAAATGTGAGTAATCAATGCTTAGTGGTGCAGCCCTGATCATGAATATGGGTTTGACTCAGAGCACCGTGTGACCGACCATACCACATCAACCCTCAATAACACTTTTGTCAAACCATTCAGAAAGTTTTTCTCCTTGTTGTTATCAGATTATCAAAATGTATAAGTACATGAACCTGAGTACTTAGTTTCATTATTATTAAATAACACTTTTACAGGGCGAGGGTCACTTCTACATTAACAAAGTCTGCAAGAACCACAAGTGTTATCACTTTTACACTTTGATTTTTGGTCAGTGGAAACAAGCATTACAACAATTCCAGAGGAATAAACAATATCTATATTTAAAGCTTGTGATGTGTCTGTACAGGCTAATTCATACCTTCGGCGTCCGCTTTAGTCCGCGTGACGTAAATATCGCCATCCGCTCACGTCCACAAAGACCCCAAGTGGACATCCGCGCATAAAAAATAAAAACCACGCGGACTGTACGCATAGCAAACGCGACGACTGCACATGCTGTAGTTGTTCCACACTCCAAATCCAGTTGGTGACGTACGCTTGCAACTCTAGCTGGTTTGCCAAGAGGAAGAGGAAGCAGGAGGAGATAACAAAATGGATGCTTGCTTTGAAGAAAGGTTGTGCGAGGAGATCCGCCGTTACCCACATTTATAGAATTCGCCTTTGAAGGAACACAGAGACGGCGTTGAACTCCACCAACTGGAATGAAATGTAGGAACGCCAGGCCGACGCAGACCCATTGCAAGGACCCTACAGTAGTATGAATGGAACTGTCTGGAACATGTCTACAGCTGTCCGCGGACGCAGAACGCGGAAAGTATGTTGGAGGCTTACCTCTCAACGTTGACTGGTGGTGGTAGAGCTTTAGATACATCTGAGCCCCTCTTTCCTGTGCTGGGCATGATGGTTTCACCCTCGGACTTCAGCTTGTCAACAAAGTTGTCCACCTCTTTCCCTTTAGCACCCAGTTTCAGAGCCTTACTGGGTCCACTTGGTCTGGAAAGAAAAAAGTAAAAACACCATCTTTGAACAGCGGCCTTCAACCATTACAAAGAGCATCAACTTCTAAACACTCCCAATCAAAACTACAGTAACTGGCCCCAAAAGTCCCTGTGCACCACAGTGCAACCACCTAAATAGCAAAAAGGGATGTTCAAATCCAAAAAGGATTTCACACATGTATTTCTTGGAGTTGTACCTGACTGCAGCTGGTGTGATCTTGGGCTTCTCGGGCTCGACGATGGTGTCTGTGATGATGGACCCTGAGGAGACGCTGGTCATGCCGGCGCTGCCGAAGCCACCGAAAGCTGGTACCTTCTTTCCAGAGCGCTCGGCGTCCCTCCTAGCCTGCTGCAGCTCCTTGGCCTTCCTCCTCATCTCTGCCTTGGCCTCTCTTTCCTGGGTCTGTGGATTAACAAAACAACAACATTTAAAATTGATCTACATGATATGACAGTAAAATACATCATTTGCACTGGTTTTTCTAAGTGCTGCAAACTAGTGCAGGGTTGAGAAATTATTATAAATACAGCTAGATAAAAATAGTAGCCTTATCTACCATGTGATACAATGCAAACTTTGTATAAGATGTAATAGAGTAAGCTGCTGCAATGGCCCGATTTCCCCATAGGGACCAATAAAATGTATTTTATCCACTAAACCAGACAGACACAACCGTGGGATCTCACCTCTCTGACAGCACGGAAAACCTTCTCCTCATGGGAGTCCATCTCTGTGAAGGTGCGGATCTGAGCCAGGTTGACGTTCTCTCTGTAGCCCAGCGCCACAATCTCATCGAAGGCAAAGATCAGGTCAAAACAGTGCTCCGATATTTCGCTCTCCTCCAGGACACGACAGTATTCTGGGATCTGGACCGGTAGGGAAGAAAAAAGGAATATCAGTACACTGAACTAGAGCGAGCATTTTAACATTTGGCACATTAATGCAGTGAGTAAGAGATGTGAACGTTGAGGAAAGGTGACAGAAAAAAATTGTTCTACATGACAGTCTAGGCTAAAAGCTTCACTGCAGACAACTCCACTGATCGTGATGCGTCTGGTCCTGAATAAAAACACTACTGAACACGGCGAGGTTGTTTAAACAGTGCCTCTTTTTTGCTGAACTTTATCAACACTGCTTGTTTTCTCATCATTTTTTTTCATTATTTTTTGTGACATAAATGCACCTTTCTCCAGTTCCTGACAAGACATTTAAAGTTGCTATTGAATACTTCAAAGAAACACCAGTTGCTTTACAGTATTAATAGCAGAGCTTGACGTTCTAAGCCCTGTGTATTAATAAAGATGTCACGCTCTGAGCAGTTGTAATGAACATCCTTTTATCAAGCAGTCATCATATACATTTACATAACGTAACTTATTCTTTCCTTCTAATAATGAAATGTTTTGTCCGTTTTGGATTGTAATTTGAGTCCTGTGAGAACAGGAACCATGAAAATCAACACTGACCCCATTTCCCACTACAGTATGTCATAGTAAAGTTGACCACCAGGGGTGTCATGATTTCCATTCTAAAGTTGAAATCACTTGAAATTAGCTTCTGGTCCAACCATCAAAATCAAAGGCAGGATCATTCTTTATTTTCTCCGCCACTGCCTACTTGCATGAGGTGAAGGAAAATTATAGCTGGACTCAAGAAATGTAACAGCCATCTGACTCATGGTTAAAATTATAAACCAGCACAAAAATCACAATTACCATCATAAGCCACCATGTTCTGAACAGACACATCACATTACAAACATTAACGGAAGTAACATTTGCATTTTGGAACATAAAACATCAAACTTAAACTCCTCAGTCCGGCACTCGGGACTAGGCAGGCATGATGGGAAATGTGGGCCGTTCCTGTTGCTATAACACTCAGGGCATTTCCTGCATATACCTGTGGCATTTTACACTCAATGACATTGGCTTAGCGGCTAGAGGTCTTAAGTTAGTTAGTTAGTTATTTTTCCTTACTCACAGCTCTTCTGTTCTTACTTGGTTTAACACTAAGTCACTGCATCTCCCAACAGAAAAACACCACGGTTGAATTTCAGCCTACATGTATGTTTTTTCAGCTCAATATTGTTGAATCAGAGCAGCTGATATTGGTAACGAGAGCAACAAGCTAGCTGACCGCTGAGTGCCGTCCCTCAGCTCTGCGCACACAAGCTCCACCTCCGCCCTCGGTGACACCCATGGGTGACACACCCATAGGTGACACACAGGAAAAAAGAGAGGAGAGAAACAAGCGCGACAGTAAATGACAGCAAAACCGTATTTCTGTAGATTACAGCACACGTGCAGAAGGATTCAAGTTTTGTTTTTGTAATGTTTATGTACTGATGTGGGTCACACAGATACTGATATTGAAAAGACGCAGCTTTTTATATTGTAGACTGTTGTAGTCTAATTTTTGAGTGCAGTTCTCCTTTTAAAGAAGAATTTGAAAGTAAATGACAGATGTCAGGGCATAAAACCAATGACCTGTTGATCTTTATGAATCAAGACTCCATAGTCTAACAATGGAATGTTTAAATCAAAAATCAAATTGAATCGTGGAGTTGAAGAATCGTGACACCCCTATTGAACACTCAAAACACCCAAATACATGTTGCATGCAATTCAGATTTTCTGCCTGTCTATATCTAATATACAGAATGGAAAATCAAATAAATTACAATAGTGTGAAAAAGTCAAAGGGGTGTCAGATTACTTGAACAACAATGACATTTCAGAAAATAAATGGAACAAAGCAGTGCAGCTTGGTTTTGTGGATATGATGGGAATAAATTCAGTTTGCCAACAGATTTACTTTTAAATGAGCTAAATACTAAGTCCTTTATAGGATGTGGCCATACGGTTGTCTCTGATGTTACTAGAGATATAACAATTAGTTAGCATTTCACATCCAATATTCTGCTTACTCCCCAAATTATAATAATAAATAAAAAGAAATCTCCTAATACACAACACATCACTTTCAATTCAATTATTGAACATGGCTTGCCTTCAACTTGTACATACTTAGTTTTTTCTTTCTTTCTTTTTCTTGGGCTAGTTTTATTTTGTATGTGCTTGTCAAGCACTACATGACAGCTATAATTGAAATTAAGTCAAATTAAATTGCTCATAAATGGTTATACTTGTGAATTTATACTGGATTATTACAGAAGCAGACTGTAATCCTCTTCGCTCGCTTCAGATATACTGTTGGATATCCACAATCCTACTCCAACATAGACCTGCCATTAATACCCACTGAGATGCTGAAGACTGCTATATTACATGTTAGAATAAGTCAAAGGGGATAACACACACCTGGTGACAGGTGCTGACAGGTTTGAGTGACTGGATGTGTGGAAAAGTAAACATCCATTACATTTACTTATAAGTTAATAATGGACCTACAGCTACCGAAGGGAAATCATTAAAGCAATTGCCATTTCTTCACACTGCCATGTGACATGTTAACTTTAACTACACTGATGACGGATATAATGTAATTTCTAGGCACAGACAGACAGAAAGTCAGCTCTGTGTTTTCCTTACCACACGGGAGAAGAGTCTGAGCGTCTCCAAGTCCTCCAGGATGTTGCTGTTCTTGGTGGTGATGAGGACCATGTAGAGTTTCTCCAGTGGCTGGTACACGTAGCGAACACTGTCTGTTTCCACAAAGGTGTGCTGCTTGCCCGTGTTCATCAGTTTAGGGAATGCAGCCAGAAGACCCTCAATACGTGTCCGGGTCATTTCCACAAACTGCCGCGATACAATGGCCTTGCCGGCCTTGGTGCACACCGCCGCTGCCAACAGCACCTGCAGGTGAAGAGAAAACATAACCAATGTAGAGCTTCAGTATTATACCACCTTGTACATGCAAAATCTGTTTGGGCATGCTAATGTTAGCAAATGGCAAAAGTATGTCATAGGGCTGAAGGAACTTAATGTGCAAATCAGGTTGACAGTTCCTCCTTTAACTTCAAACCAGAACCAACACTAATGTTTGTCTTGCCAAGTTAAACATCGGCTAATTTAATACCGTCCCAAGACAGCTAGCAGTACAACTTGTATTATTGGTTCGCACAGCTCAAGGCTAACCACTATATTGAGTCTTGGTAGAAGAAGAAGACTTTAGTAGGAGTAGCTGCCTGGCACCTAGCAAAAATAACTTGACATTGTATTAAAATAATTGCTGCCACAGAGGTAACATGTATGCCGAATTTGACAATGGTGAGAAGCGATTCAGATGATGTTAGGTCATGTTTAAGATGTGTGTGTATATCTGCCGAGAAACCAAAACTAACTTTAAATCACCACATTTTTGAATGGTGTTTGGTGAGGCGTTCTCATCACATTAGAGACAACGGCAGTATGGACAGGTATGATACGCTTCCAGTACATTAACTTACAGAAATATGTAAGTTTTAGATTAATATAAGTAAGCTTAATATGAGTACACTCTTAATTTCACTCTGGTAAATGAATGAAGGAGCTGTGTTCATTCCACGTTGACAATGGCTTAAGTTAGAAATGCAAGACACCAACTGAGATGGATCTAGACTTGTGATGGATCTAGACTTGATATGGACAAGCAATAACTGAATGTTGACTGTGGAAGTTTTTATTGGACTTTATTAGTTGTAACCCACAGAAGACATTCCACAAATGTGTACCATGATCGGCAAATATTTCACCATCCACAAACATGTATTTTTGTATTTGTGTTGTGTAAAGTCACATTCACAAAAATACTGGGTGATTTGCAAATACTCATAACTTACTCTGTATATACGTATTTTAAGGTTTACATGTAAAGTGATATCTACGCATTTGTGCATCTATTTCTACACGTGGAACGATATTTGCGCATTTGCAGATCGCTTCCTGTGGATTTATGGGCCACGTGACATTTGTAACTTTCCTCCTGTTTGTTTACAGAATTTTGTCCGATTAGTACCGCAGCAGATCTGTAGACCTGCAAATATTTCACTACCCACAAACGTATTTTTGTAATTATGTTGTGCAAAGTCACAAGTTATGCGTATTTGCAAATCGCCCTGTATTTTTGTGAATGTGACTTTACACAACTCAAATACAAAAATACATGTTTGTGGATAGTGAAATATTTGCAGATCATGGTACACATTTGTGAATTGTCTTCTGTGGATTACAACTATTATCTACAGATCTGCTGCGGTACCAATTGGACAAAATTCTGCAAACAAACAGGAGGAAAGTTACAAATGTCACGTGGCCCATAAATCCACAGGAAGCGATCTGCAAATGCGAAATAGTTGCACAAATGTGTATATATCACTTTACATGTAAACCTTAAAATACATATTTACAGAGTGAGTTATGCGTATTTGCAAATCGCCCTGTATTTTTGTGGATGTGGCTTTACACAACACAAATACAAAAATACATGTTTGTGGATAGTGAAATATTTGCAGATCATGGTACACACTTGTGAATTGTCTTCTGTGGGTTACAACTAATAAAGTCCAATAAAAACTTCCATAGTTGACAGTCCTGAACACATGTTGTCACAGTGGGCTAACCATAATGATAACACAAATATGGGTAAGATTAGTTAAAGGACTGTATCCGGTATTGCCTGGCTGAGGACACGTAATATAATTACAGATAATAATGCACAGAGTGCACTTTCATAGATTAAGCTACTGGAGTTACCCTGCACTATATTCATTTTTAACAGTTTTCTTCATCTCCTTGTATTTTTATATCTGGTATATTTTTTTGTACTTTGTAATAAATAGCAATACCACAGTGTAGAAATACTCTGTTGCAAGTAAAAGTCCTGCATTCAAAAAGCTAACTAAAGCAAAAGCACATAAGTATTAACATCAAAATATACTTAAAGTACCAAAAGTAAAAGTACTCATTATGCAGAATGACCCATTTCAGAATAATATACATTATAGAATTATAATTACTGATGCATTAATGTGTACATCACTTTAATGTTGCAGCTGGTAAAGGTGTTGCTCATTTTAACCCTGCACTATATTCAGTTTTAACAGTTTACTTCATCTCCTTGTATTTTTATATCTGGTATATTTATTTGTACTTTGCACTACTCACTTTTTTACTGTCTTTTTACTAACATGTTTAGCACTATGGAACTGTGATGCTGGAAACTTGAATTTCCCTCTGGATCAATAAAGCTACTATCTATCTATCTATCTATCTATCTATCTATCTATCTCTCTCTCTCTCTATCTATCTAGATCGGTTAAAGGTGTTGCCTGTCTGAGGACACATAATGACAGCAGGTGAGGTTAGCTCTGATCGGCTAGTGACAGCAGCAGCTAGCGCTAGCATGTCCAGCTAGTTAACGTCAGCAATGTCCTCTCACTCAGAGCCGCCTACTCAACCTGAAATATGACTCTGTATCATTAAACCACGACTCATTTACTTGATTTAACCAACTCAATGTGAGGTTAGCGCTGTCAGCTCAGTGAAAAACACCGTTTGGTTCTCCTGTGATGTCGTTCTATGAGAACATAGCTAGCTGTTAGCTCCCAGGTTCTCCAGTGTTGTGATGCCTGCTAGGCCCGATCATATAAACCAGGGACATATCTCCATTCTCCACCGACACTCACCATTTTTGGTCTCTCTCTATGATAGACGATGTCCCGTCTGTCTGTGTTTCTCGGTGTGGTGGTGTCTAGTCCTCTCTGGAGCAGCGAGGTGCGGATGTTACAGCTGACTTCAGGTTGTGTGATTGTTAGCCAGCTAGCGTCAATATGGCAGCAGAGCAGAGCCACGTCTCCACCGGAAGAGCCGCCGTAGCTCCGCCCACACCGAGGCCTGTGTAAAGGAGCTTCAGTCACGCGTCATGAACACGTCACTTTTCGGGGATATGGCGCATGCGCACTAGAGTCCGGCCTGCATTCGCAACGCACTACCGCAGCTTGAGTTACACTGCGCATGCGTTGCACCCCTCATAACAAGACCAATGTCCTAACCTCCATCTATAGGCCTTGTGCCCACAGAGCAAACCAATGACGTGGGCCCCAAAATGTTGGCCTTGTTGCATAAATAAGTTACTCGCAGTACTTCCACAAGCTCTCTCTTCCTCTTATTTAAAATCTCAGACGCGACCAGCTAGCTCTATTACCAAATTTAAATCTCTTTTAAAAACACATGTTTATAAAAAGGCTTTTTTAATTCCGTAAGGCAACAGCTTGGTGCACCTTTTCCCTCACCTTATATTGTCCTCTTTTGGCTTATGTGTAGTAACTTATTGTTTTGATACCACTGGTTATGGGTTGTAGTTTTCTCATCATTTGGTCTTTATGTTTTGTTCTTTTATTGTTGTTTTTATTTTGTCTGTATTTCATTGTATCTGTGCAAGCACTTTGGAACTATGTTTAGAAAGGTGCTATACAAATAAAGATTATTATTATTATTATTATTATAACAACTTACGAGCTCCATATGTCTATCTTTCATATCTATATGTCGTGGTTTTTAGGCCACCAGAAATGGCAACTGTGAATCTCGTTGTATTTAATACAATGACAATAAAGCTTTCTATTCTATTCTGTTGAACAAGCGATGATTGTAAAGCAGTGGCATTTAAACTTTAATCACCATAATAACAATGAATCGTTAGGCAATATGACAGACACCTACATGTTTTAACATCTGTCACACTTGATGGGATGCCCATTGACAACAATGATCAGTATCATCAGAAATCATTTAAACTCTCAAACAAGTTTTTTTCTTTTACTAAAATATCAAAGTGCTAAAAATGATTGTAATCTAGGTTTCACTTTCACAAGTTTTATGTGCCCCAAGTTCAGAATCAAAATCAGAAAACGTGGCGTTACTGTTGTACATATGTGTTGTACACATTATAGACTGCACATATGTACATATTTTATTTATTTATTGTACAAACTAAATGTATTTATTGACGGACTGTACACACTATGTTCACCCATTCACTCTGTATCTTTTATATCTCTATTGATTGTTTCTATCATTTTTGTATACCTTTACCTCTCCTGTGTTTCATTCTGTTTACTGATGTTTGCTGATGTTGCTGCTTTGACACCTGAATTTCCCTCCTGGGATTAATAAAGGTTCATCTTATCTTATCTTATCTTATCTTATCTTATAAAGAAATGTAAGAAAATAGAAATAAAGGAGTATGTAACATGTAAATGATGTACATAATTCCAATGTACTTAGGTGCAAATGGCAAATAAAACTCTTGAATCTTGATATTGTACATAATGCCTTAATATGTACATAATGCTACAATATAAATAAAATATATGTAAATAAATATTAGTAATAAAATTAAAAATAAGAAATATAGTATATAATAAATATAAAATATTTACAAATATTTGCATTAAGACATGCAATATATAGCATATATTATAACATAACATATATATAGTGCAAATAAGTAAATATATAAATGCTGAGAAGTGTGATCTATTAAGTGTGTTAAATATAAATGCCAGAATGGTATAGGTCTAAGTTAGAATTAAATAAGAATAATTCTTGAAATGTACAGTATAAATGCAGTATTAATGACAGAGTGTTTTAATTCATTAATAAGCTTATCATGCTGGGTTGCCTGTTTTCTACTGTAGGTGGTCCATAGAGCCAAGTCATGTCATTTTGCATTATTTTGCAATACACCTTCTTTGTAGAAGTCAATGCTTACATTATGTTTAAATTCCACACATTGCAATTTTAAAATGGTTTCTCTTTGATCTACTGCAGCTTGGATTGGAGACTACTTCATGCGTACATCATCGTGGACACACGTGGAAATGAATCAGTGTAAATGTAAAATGATTAATTTACTATTTGGGGTTTATTTTGATGCCCAGTGTGGAATACAGTGCAGAATAAACACATTGGTTCAAACATACTTATACCCTAAAAATAAAATAGTAATACATTTCATGAAAATAAATGTATTATTAAACATTTAGTTTACATCATATACACATTGTGTCAAATCCAATTTCAACCAACCCTTATCTACATTAATGGAGGAGAACCAGTATTGCAAAGAGTTACACGCATTGAAAATGGTTGCTCACATTCAGCACATTACAAATAATAAGTAAGTAATATAATAAGCCTTATCATACCTCATGGTTGTGTTAGTCATGCTATGGTAATTTATATTTTCATAGTAATTTCAGACAGCTTGCACTGATCGCACAACACAAACTGTCACTTTTATAAGATTTTAAATATCTAAACTTAGTTTCTGGTAACTATTGAGCATTTCATGGCTCTATAGAAACTTTAAAGATCAACAAACTATTTTTCCTGAATTGTCTCCTGATCTGCTAACTTAATTGAAAGTTTGTTATGCACCAATAAAGCACAATATCGACTGACATGATCAGGACCCTAAGCTGCTTTACTACCTGATCTTGAGGCCATGTGTGGAAATCTGATTATAAGACCTTTATTATTTCAATTTGTGCTTATAAGATAAGAGATAAGATAACATATTCCTTTATTAGTCCCGCAGTTGGGAAATTTGCAGTGTACAGCAGCAAAGGGGATAGTGCAAAAACAAGATGCATCAGCTAACACAGTAAAAAAGAGTTAAACAAAGTGTAACAAAATATGAACCATTTAAATAGAAGGAAGTATAAAAAATAGGAGCAGTATATACAGTATTGACAATAAACAGACTATTAACAAAATTGCACAAGTGGAAAATTATATTGCACAGTGAGAATGAAAATGAAATATGTTGCATATTCACAAAACAATGTGCTAAATCAAATTATGCAAACCTGCAGAACAGGCGATAACAGAAAGCATAACAAATGAATCATCTTTAAAGCTTTAAAGATCATGGTTTAACTTGATAGCACCACACCTTGCAACCATTCTCAACTAAAGCTCATACTCTACCATGATAATTCAGAATTCACAGTGTTGCAGTAACTTTCTTTGGTCACCAGATGCCATTATTTAAAGTGTTTATGAAGGGCACACTGTCAGCTCTATATTTATTCAGTGTGAACAAGAGGTTTTAACACATTTCACTGACAAGTTCTTTTTGCTAATATATCCAAGAAAACTAGAGGTATAAGATCCCAGCTGTATTCACTCCCTCCCTAAATGTTGTCTGAACATTTCCTTTTGACAATAACTTCTCATGGAAGTAGTAGATAGGTGTGGTACTTGACATACAAGTCCAAAGTTGATATACCAGTAGTGTTTATTATGGCTACACATCATCACATCTGAAAAAAAAACAGCTTTAAAGCAAACTCTCTAATTGCTGTACATCTATTAGTATCAGCAGTTGTGAACGTGACAATCTTCAGTGAATTGTTAAACTCTGTCTTCACGTAGAATGAAGACTTTTAGGCAGTGGCGGCTGGTGGAATTTTGTGACACATCCAATGCAATGCAAAAAAAGTGAATGTATCAAAAACACATTACTACTTTGCAGTTAAATAATTAACAATTACTTTATTCCAACAGGAAGAGCAAATAATGCTTTGAAAAACACAACAGTATAAAATGTACACAGTGGTAGAATGTAACTAATTACTTCAATACAATTTTGAGGTACTTCTACTTTACTTGAGTATTTCCATATTCAGCTACTTTCTACTTCTACTCCACTACATCTCAGAGGGAAATATTATACTTTTTACTCCACTACATTTATCTGACAACTTTAGTTACTTTACAGATTCAGATTATTAATATAAAATATAATCAACTAATAAATAATGTAATATTATAGATTAAACTACCAAGCAGTATAAAGTCATTAAAATGAGCTCCACCTTAACCAGCTGCCACATTAAAGTGATGATCACATTAATGCATCAATAATTAGAATACAATAATATACATTATTCTGCATAATGTGTACTTTTATGTTTGGTGCTTTAAGTATTCAGATGCTAATATTTTTGCACTTTTACTTTTGAATGCTGATAAAGTCTTAAAAGTTTTAGGACTTTTTCACAGCTAATAAAGAAAGATGATAAACCCGCACCCCACAAGTTAAATCATCTCAGTGCTTTAAGACTAACGAAAGGACAACATGCAAAGTCTCTCCTCAGAGTTTATGAAGAACTGAACATATATGATGGTGACTCCTGGAGCTGCTATGGAAGAGTGCAGTCTGATTATTATTTATTTATTCATGCATTTCTTTTTTGTTCCTTGAATTATTTTCTACCCCCTCTTTTATTTTTATTATATTATTGTCTTTATAATTTAAGTTATCTTTCCCATCCAATTTGAAGTTCAAGTTCAACTTTATTGTAATTTTTCCACATACAAAGTACACGGTTAAAACGAAATGTCGTTGGACCAAGGTGCAAACACAGACATACAAAAACAGTCACAAACATAGAACATAACACAGTGAAAAAAGTGCGATGGTGCAGCAGAATAAAAAGTGGATGACAGGATGATTAACAGAGTAAAAGCAGTATAAAAGCAATCAGGTCTTTAAATTGTGCCTTGTATGTAATTGTGCCTTGTATGTTAGAAGTATTGAGTTTAGATCACAATGCCTTAATGTTTGTAAATTAATTTTCTTCAATAAAAAAAACTAAAAAAAAAGAAACTATCCCAAAGAGGAAGCTGGTAGACGGAACAAGGAAACGACCTCTAGCCGGTCCAATGACGTCACAGGTTCCTCGTTCATTCATAGAGCGGCTGTGTGAGAGGAGCAGCAGGACTACTCTCAAGGATTTCCTGTTTTTTAATGCTCTCTGTGTTAAGGAAAGCTCCCTGTCGATTCTCTACACATCGGTAGAGAGAACCGGATCACCGACATGTCGGCGGAAGCAAGTTCTCCGGTAAGTTTTAATCTGAAATGACTTGGTGGTTTGGTTATGCAGCATGCCTGAAGCACCTTCAGTGCTCGCTGTGGTTATTGCCAAGCGCCATTTCCGCATGACGCGTCATTTTGAAGCGCGGTGATTGGTTAATACATCTGTCTGTCTCAGAGCTCGGCTCCCCATTGGACGACTGAAAAGAGATGAGCGGTCTGTCAAAACGTCGACATATAGCTAGAAACATTAAATGAACAGGTTTAAGGGTTGAAATTAAAGCGTTTGGACCACATAGTTGACCTGCTAGGCTAATTAACTATGAAACTATATACTGTATGACTATTTTGTCAACATTGCGTAAGCAGGAAACGTTATCCAATCAAAACTCAGTGTCCCTGTTCATCTGCTAAACAAATACAACCCAAAATATGTTACCTAATAACTCATACACAACATGTCATGGAGGTTAACTTATAAGACACAAAGGTGTATTAGCATTCGGCAAAGAAACCTGGAAGAAATCAAGCAGAAGCGTTTATTATTTCACCTACTTTTATGTCCTAATTCTAGTTTTTACCAAAAACAGCATGTCCTGGTCCCGCCCACTCATATGACTTGTGTTTTTGGTAATATTTATTAAAGTATCTGAAACATGCACAAACTACAGAACAAAAGTTATGATGTTTTATTAGATAGTGCTGTTTGTTCTACTTTATGCATGTAGAATGGAAGATACTAGATCATATACAGATCATCTATACTGACGATCAGTGGTGGAGGAAGTATCCAGATCCTTTACTCAAGTAAAAGTGCCAATAATACCACACTGTGAAAATACTCCATTACAAGTAAAAGTCCTGCATTGTATAATCAGTATATTCATTAAATCAGAAACATGTAACTTAGCCTACTCAATGCAGAAAAATGGCCATGTAAATATAAAAGTATTATTAGGCCTAGTAAGATTATTAATAACCTGCTCATGTTCAAGCAGAACTTTATTTTTGGAGTTGGTTGAGGTGCAGCTAATTTTTGACTTATTTTGTATTAAGCTGCAACTAATGATTATTATCTGAAACATGCGACACAAACAACAGGCAGAAGTTATGATGTTTTATTAGATAGAGCTGTTTTGTTCTACTTTATGCATGTAGAATGGAAGAGCAACTATACTGACAGTCAGTGATGGAGGAAGTATCCAGATCCTTTACTCAAGTAATAGTGCCAATACCACACTGTAAAAAAATACTCCATTACAAGTAAAAGTCCTGCATTGTTTATCAGTACATTCATTAAATCAGAAAAATGTAACTTCAAATATCAAAAATAAAAGTAGCCTACTCAATGCAGAAAAATGGCCATTTACATATAAAAGTATTATTAGGCCTAGTAAGATTATTAATAACCTGCTCATGTTCAAGCAGAACTTTATTTTTGCAGTTGGTTGAGGTGCAGCTAATTTTTTTTAACTTATTTTGTATCGAGCTGCAACTAATGATTATTTTTCATTATAAATAATATACAGATTTTTTTTATCTTGATCAAGTAATTTATTGTTGTTGGTTCGACCAACAGTCCAAACCTCCAAATGATTCAGTCTGCTGTAATTTAACATAAGAAAAGCAGCAAATCTTCACCTTTGAGAAGCTGAAATCATCAAATGTTTGATTTTTGCATGAAAAACAAAAAAAATTAATTGGTTATCAAAAAAGTTGCTGATTATTTTTTTTGATAATTGACTTATTAACTCATTGATTAATCAACTAGTCGTTTAAGCTCAAATATTATATATAGCCTAGTTGGGTAGTTTACTATTTTACAACGCGTCATCTTTAAAAAATGTTTTGCATGTAAGTTAATATTTGCAAAGTAACTATTTACCATAGCTGTCAAACAAACGTAGTGAAGTAAAAAAGTAATATTTCCCTCTGAAACATGGTGGAGTGGAAGTATAAAGTCATGAATTGGCAATAAAGTAAAGTACAGATACTTCAAATGTGTACTTTAGTACAGTAGAAATGTTCTTAGTCTTTTTCATGATGAAATAATCTGACCGTTAGCAAAGCAACATTAAATTGATATATATTTTAATGCAGTTTTCAGACAGACATAAGAAAGAGAACAGGTTGCTAAAAATTCATATTTTGACATAATAACATTATCTATGGCCAATGCTTTAAAAAAAAAAAGATGATATATTCACATGACACTAGACGCTAGATGACACATTAAAAATGCTTCTTTATTTAGGATTTAGCAGCTAAATGTGTTCTTTAATGTGTGTTTTTATATATTTCCATCAAAGAAAGAGCAGGGACAAATATGCTTTAAATGTTCATTTTCCATCTATTGTTCTATCTTAGTCTATGACAGCCAGCTCATCATTCACAAATAAAGTGTTTCAGAGAAAGGAAAGTTTGTAGCCACAGACCGATCTATGTATCACCAACCTCTGTGACCACACCTCATACACAGGACCCTGCTGAGCCGCCCCTCCCTGCCTTTTATAACGAACTCAATGAATTGGCACACTTATCTTTTGGAGCCAGAGATATCTTGGGGTGGAGGTCCTGAAGGAGGAGGAGGCGGGGGGGGGAGGTGTCCGGTAAAAAGACCACTGTTCAGTATCTAGAGGCTATATGACCTCAGCACAGCCTCCTTACCAAGACGCAGGAGCAGGCATCCCCGGCCACACAGCGCACACAATAGCCTCCACAGTGCACACGCTCAGCGCCGACACTCAGAGTCATGGAGCAAGGACCTTACAAGTACATCAGGGTAAAATGGCTCAGCACATTTACGAGCTGGTTATGGAGGTGGTTGTTCATGTGTTGATGTGTAATTGAAGGGCATCTGTAGGAATGTCTCGAAGGGAGTTGGCAGAAAGTGAGTTGGCTGATTTCTCTTTTTGTCCCAGCAGGATGGGAACGGCAAGGTCAGTCGGGTCATCCGGATTGGAACCCGCAAGAGCCAGGTACGGTACATTAATTCAATTTTGAGCTTAATTTTGATAGTGCTT
>CAKAOI010048908.1:29360-130872 GCA_916701655.1 Sebastiscus albofasciatus | reverse complement strand
TCCCTCTCCTCTTCTCTCTCCTCTTCTCTCTCCTCTTCTCTCTCCACTCTGCTGCTCTGTAGCCGTCTCTCCAGCGAGCTACGCCTGTAGGCGATTGTTGAGCTTTTCAACTCCAAAAAGTCAGATAATCACAGGTTCCTGTTAATTTATAATGGACATCTGTGTTGTGATATTTAAACAAACTATCCGTCAACAAGGAAATCAAAGCCTCTTGTCTACAGACCGGTCTCTAGAGAGCTCCAGCTCATAGCGGTCTGTGAGCGTGTCTACCCGGCTGGCTGGCAGCGACTCCGGCAAGTACTAGCTAGCTGTCACGGCAGTTTGTGGAGCTTCTAAACTCCGACAACGGTGGAACAAATGTTCGATTCGCCATCTAATACCATAAAACTGTTAACATTCAAAATCTACACAGTTGATTTCTCGCCTCAAAAACGTTCAGAAGTGAATTTAGTGATGAAATAGTTACGAAACATGTAAATAAACAAGCCGTTTTTGGCTGTTGTTGTAACCGTAGCCTGTAGCAGTCCAGCGCTTCGCATTGTGGACAGTATTCACTGCGTTCACACGACTTATTTGTACTCTCTGTCCCAAAAGCTCGGACAAAAATTGGGGAAAGGGCTTTTGCATATTCTGCACCCTCAGCCTGGAATTTGCTCTAAAATGACCTGAAAACCAAGGAGCTGGTATCATTAAACATTTTTAAATCTAAAATGAAGGCTTTAGAAGCAGACTCTATGGCATGCCAATGTTTTTAGCTTCCCTTGTTGTACAGCTGACTCCCAGAAAAGTTTCTTTTTGTCCCCTTGTTTGTCTTTGGATAGTTCTGCTTTAATGCAAATTTGAATGCTTTTAGTGTTTGTGAACTGTATTTGTGTCTCTGCCTGCAACTTTGTGTTCTTGCTGCTGACTGTTTTGGCCAGGTCTCCCTTGGAAAGAGATTCTTAATCTCAGTGGGACTAAATATATATATAAAAAAAACCTTTTCATCTCAGAATAACCGAAGATTGCCCAGAGAAGATCTTATTTGATGTGCTTCGAAAACAAGCATCTATATACTAAAACTGGGGTTGGCAAATTTGTTAAGACAAATTCCACTAACTTCTTTAAAGCATTAACGCAACTTGCGTTTTTTAAAAGATACTGGTATCATATGAAACTACAAAACCTAAGGAATCTATCAGTACCAACCATGTCACACTAGCTTGTCACGAAGGAGGTTAAATAACACTCCAAACTTACGCTATTTTCGGTTGCAGTGTATGTAAATGACATCAGCTGACAGGAAGTAAACATGGACCCAAGCTGTTGCCTAGCAACGCAATTCTGTTGCAATTTCGTCGCAATTCTGTCGAAATTCACTAAAACAGAGCATTTAAGACAGAGGGTAAATACAGGCATATTCAGGCCAACAGTATGAGGAAAATAAAGTTTTTTTGAACATTACAGCATGTAAACATGTTCTAGTAGAAACACAAAATACAAGTATGAACCTGAAAATGAGCATGATATGGGACCTTTAATGGGCCTCGTTGTAAAATGAGTGCATCATTTTGTAGTAAGTTGTCCATATAAAACAACAAGAAAAGTACATTCTGAATTGAATTGATGATAATTTATGCCTATGTTTACTGTCTCTTCCTCTAGAATCTCATTATTGCCTATTTAAAAGATCATGTGATAGTTAAAAGCTTCCAGGGAGTCCCTCCACTGCAGGAGGGCATTTCTTCACCTTAAAAGTCATCAAATAATTCAGATATCCTTAGAATGAAAAATCTTTCCACAAACCCGTTCCATGCCTCCTACCTGTTAGGTTTACTACATGTACGCTTAAAAGTGTGTTTGACTGAGCATGTAGTACTAAGGATTAGTGCATGTCTGTGTAGAAGTGCGGGGTGTTTTTACTCCGCCACGTGTGCTCAGCGGGGATCAGAACATGTTTGTTTTGTGGCCCTCTCACATTTCCTCCCCTGTCCTCCTAGGGGGTTGTCAGTATATCATGCTGTTTATTAAAACAACTTCAGTCGCCTGGTGTCTTCAGTGTAACGCAATACCGAACGTACCCGACCAAAACAGCCTGAGAATGAACATGAGACACTTTCTAATGTCCTGGAAGCAGATTATCGGCATGACGGGATTGGAAACATTTACAAAGCCCCTAATCCTGTCTTCTTGTTCTGTGGAGAACTGATCTCCTGGCTGTGGGTCCATGTGACTGGAGACTGCATTAACCGTGACTAATCGATGTACATGTGTAGAGTTATGCAAAACCTCCAAGTCATTGGTTTTTTGCATGATAGACTGGTGGCCAAGTTAAAACAACAGCCCAGATGTTTAGAGTTCTTTGGTTGGATACTGCGATCAGTCTTTGTGCTAAGCTAACATAAACACATCCTGGACCTCTTTCTGTACTGGACACACAAAGATGGAAAAGATATTCAGTAGGATTTACTCAGTCAGTCTCTTCGGAGTCAGGAGAAGACAGAAAACAAGAGGCCTTCCCACCTTCAAGTTTCCCTTTATGGGACCCTACCCAAAATGATACGTAAAGTAAACCATGGTACTATGAGGAACTTTTAACTGGATATGAACCAGTCTCAGTGTAATCCTGATGCCTCTATATGACCTTCATAAGTAAACCAGACCATCAACGAGAAGACTGGCTATTTCTATGGATTTCTTCTTAATGCTTGTCATCAGTACCATCGGGTCCAAATCCGGCAAATTCAGATGAAATCATGCAGGTTCACCGGAAACTCCTTCAGCTCAGACACCAGCAGAGGGCCACCGGCAGAGACCAACCCACCGTGGACTCAGATCCAGCTCCGCTGCAGCTTTCAACCTGTAGCCGGAGCTCCGTCGAGTGTTGGCTCCCAGCGGTTGAAGCTCTGCTCCTGGCCGGGGGAGGAGCTAATGCTGCCGGGCCGGTCCAAGCTTGGAGCCAACACCGACCCCGCGCTGCTGGAGGCCCAGGACATAGTGTTGGAGCTAGTTGGAGGGAAGGGTGGCTCCGGAGAACCAGAACCAGGACTGAGCGGGGCAGACTGTCAGAGCCTGCTGCAGTAAAATGAGAGGTTTTGTGTCACAAATCACACCACTTCTCAGTTTGAACTCAAATCAGAACACACAAACACTATGCTATATAGGGATGTGCATTCCAAGCAAAAATACTATTCGATAATCACTGGGAATCAGTCAATTATTATTCGGAAATCGCCGCGTAACCCGCAACCTCTCCGACATGTAGGGTCGGCACATTTTCCCATCTAACGTTATGGATTAAGAGTTTATTTCAACCATATTGTTGGAACAGTGGAAGAGGACAGTGGAAAAAATAACCAAGACGGTTTTGGTGAGTTTTATTTTGTTTCTGTCGGGTTTGAATGACGATATGTTCCGCTGATCGAACAGCTGATCTACCTGCTGAAACTAGGAGGGGCGCGGCGCCACACACACACATCTGCACTGACAGAAAAGAGCCAAATTGAACGTGCCACACACGTTTTACCAGTAGTAACGTTACTACCAGGCAGCGCCTGCAACGGTTTAAACAAGGGAAATATATATTTCTTAAGACAGGACGAATAGTCGCATAAACTATTTGATTTTTTATAATTTAACGACTATTCAGAAATCATGACCCATCCCTACTATACAATACACATGGTGCTATAATCATATTGACTCTGCAATAAGCCTGCAAATAAAGGCAGTGAAAACAAGTAAAAGCAGCTGACAGTTCAAAGAATATATGTGTCATGTGACCAGAAGATGCTAAACTGTTACATGTAGTTTCTGTTTCTACTCATCGTTCAGTTAGATGTTGTGCTGTTTTGTTGATGCCTGGCGTGACATTTCTGGATTAGTTCCACTACTGCAGCACCATGTATGATACCTTAACGGGACATTCTAGTGTTTAACAACCTAGTTTGTATTGTCGTAGCTTTCCCGAGAAGGCCAGTGAGGTCAAAGAAATTCAACCCTGAAACATCAACAACAGTAGATCTTTCTCTGTCTCATTTCATACTACTACATGACTTCTGTTTCTGTTTGACCTCTCAGTTGTCCGTCCAGGTCATTGACCGCAACACAGCTGAGTGTAAGTGGGGTGGGGGGGTAGGAGGGGCTATATTTCTGGGGTTGTGGTTTAACCAGCGGATATCCGGGTCAACTGTAGATTCAGAGTTTTTTCACATTAAACTCTATGAAATTCCAGTTGAGTTGGACCAAAGTACACTTGGTGATTGTTGGAAAGAGTAACGACGACGGTTTAGGTGAGTTTTATTTCTGTACAGTTAAAATGAAGTGTTTTACGTTTCAAGCTCAACGGAGAGGGGGGGCAATCGTACTCGGGCACCTTGGCAGAGGTCTGCGCTCTCCGAGTGCCATTCTAGTTCTAAATGAAACTGGGAGCACGCAGGGGAATGTTCTGCGTATAAGGGGACATTTTCTGTTTCACAACTGACAACACTACGACAGAATAAAGCTCATTTGGGTATAAAAAAGAAAACAAACATTCTGTGGGTCCACAAAATCAGTCTCCCATTCATTGTCTATGGAGCAGCTCCAGGCTTTATACTTGATGACATCACAAGTTTGAGACTGACTTCTCTGGAGAGTAGCTCATGTTCACACATATTGGCCATGGGAATAACATATTGGATTTGTTCCCCTTTAAATATAGAATTGAATTATCTGAATTGAATTATTATTATTATCTGCCAGATGTCCGATATCAGTATCAGATCGGTGCATCCCTAGTTTTTCTTTGGTCTCACTGGAGTCTGTAGGAAAACTGTTTCCAATGGAGTGCTTATGTCTAATGTGACAGGGATGAATACAATATTATACTATCTGCTTATTCAAATCAATGTCCTGTCCAAACTCTCATTGAATCTAATTTGAGGTACAAGAGTTCATTGTCCTGGTTGTAAAACACCAGAATTTGTCCAAAGGAAAATCTAAAAATATCCGCTAAAAGCCCTGCAGTAGACGTCTGACTTCAGCTCATAGTGTCAGAATCAGGAACTTACATATGTTTTTCAAGAAGAGAACAACCATAACAGCTCTGATTCTTGTTCTAGAGTGTGCTGTATGGCTCTGTCTTGATTAAAAACCATAAAAGATTATGTCTGACATTATTTCAACTCCTGCCACTGGTTGGACTTACATCTATAATATTTACTGCATGCAAGTAGTTGTTTTCGGGTGTAACCCAAAAGAAAGGAGTTGCAAAACTAATTATTTTCCCAGGAAGTCATATGTGAAGTTGTTCATTATGTAATAATACAGTATGTAACTGTAAAACAGTGGTGATAACGTATAGAGGGCGTCGCTGAGGAGCAGCCGAAGTTTTCAAGATGTTTCATGAGTCCAAGTTAAACATCTGGTTCAGAGCTGTGACATGCCCCATTTACTGACACGTGGCAGTGCTTTTCATTCTTCAGTATGCCACTGATGTGTGTGCACATCCATCCATATATGTATGTGTGTGTGTGTGTTGGTAAATGCCAAATAAATAATAATGACCATCTTTCCTCACTTCTGCGATGATTTACCAGTTTGCAGCCCAGCCCGCCTTCTCGCTCCAGTAAAAGTCGCTGCCGTCACAGCTGACGCACACACACACACACACACACACACACACACACGCTAAATGGAAGGATAATTGTTGTACCTTGCCAAGGAGAGATTGCAGTGATTTAGTGCGATGCTGAAAGGCTAAAAGTCTATTTCTAATGATCCCTCTCACACCACAGTGTCATTCCTGTCTTGATGCGTTTTGTTCAGATTTACTGTCCCCGTGACAGATAGGCAGCTTCTCCCGCCTCCTAACATCTGCACTGTGTTTTAACATGTTTGTGTGTTTCAAACACGCACATGTACACGCAGACAGGAGCTGTCAGTATCTCTTGTTTCTTGTGTTTCCTCAGATCTGCTTGGTTGTAAAGGTGATGGCATGCTGGGTTATACGGGTGGTGTTTTCTATGAAACCCCCTCCTCCACCCTGCCACCTGCCTCAGCCCCGCGGCTGCTATCTGCCTGCTTTTGAAGCAGCAGGGCTCTCTTATCCTTCACATACACAGGGGAAGTAACTACTGTACAGAAGCTCATACATGAATACACACATACTGTACTTTTTTTCTTTTTTAATTTAACCTTTATTCAACCAGGAGAGTCCCATTGAGATTAAGGATCTGTTTTTCAAGGGGCGACCTGGCCAAGACGGGCAGCAGCATCTAAAAACACATAAAAGGAACTCAAATTCAGGCATAGGGAACTCCCATTCAAAAGAGGGGTTTAAAAGAGTCCGTTTCATAACCAGGTCATTTTAAAAACATTAAGGAGAGGAAAACATGCACATTCTCAAAATTGTTTGTGGTGCTGAGAGTAGGTCTCCTACAATATGTACATTTTACATAAAAAATGACTTGCTCCTGCACACACTTTTCTCTGCTTTATTAGTCAACGTTTCGGTCAACAAGGACCTTCATCAGGACATTAAGAGGATAAAATGGTGGTGAGTGTTCTTTTAAACACCACCAAATCAATGTGATTGGATGATTCGGGGTGTCTGCCATCTCTATTGGTTGAGGAAGTGATCACATCATCACATATCCATTGCACCATGAAAAAAACAGGAGGAGGAGAGAAGGAAAATACAAGTCAGACAAAGAACATCAAACATACATCACTACTGAAGGAAAACACTAATAATCTTACCATAAATTATCACATGGCACATGATCATACAGTAAGTATAAGAAATTACACATTAAAAACATTGCTTGGTCAATTTACTAACAGCAACTCAAACAACAAGATCAAAATGCCAAGCCATCATCAATACAATTAAGTAGAAATTCTTTATTTCACAGACATACACTCAAATCTAACTCATCATTGAGCCCAAAGTTGGTCCCAAAAGTTTGGAGTTCTGTTATCCAAAAGGCTTCTCGTTTAAGAAGAGCTTCCTTTAGATCACCTCCACATCTAGACAAGACCACTTTTTCAATCCCACAGTAGCTGAAAGCTGTGATTGGATGATTAGCCTGTCTGAAATGGACTGCTATTGGGTTATCTAAATTATTGTGGCGGATAACTGACCGGTGCTCCGCCATACGGATTTTTAATGCTCTTGTTGTCATTCCAACATTAGCCTTAGCGTAGCTACATTTGATTAGATAGATGACTCCTGTTGTTGAGTATGTAATGACTCCACGTACTTTGTATTTCTTTCCAGTTAAAGGATGAGAAAAGATGTCACATTTGGTTGTGTAGTTACATTGTGCACATCTCCCACGCTTGTAATTGCCATCAGGTAGAGGGGTCAGGCTAGTCTTAGGTCTTTGAAAAAGACAATCAACGTGTACCAGTTTGTCTTTTAATTTCTTTCCTCGACGGAATGTTATTCTTGATGGTGTATTAAATAACTGATCAATTTTAGGGTCACTAGAAATAATGTACCAAAGTTCTAAAAACATTGACATCTTAAAGAATCCTCCTCTAATTCTTTAATTTGGGATTTAAATGCATTTGACGAGATTGAATAATTGAGTCTTTCTGTGATATATTCCACGCCAAGGGTGCAGCATACACAAAAAACACTTTTTCCAATTTCCGTACAGGCATTTGGGAAAATTAAGGTCAGGGTAGAGCCTCGTTTATACTCCCGAACGGACGCATGCACGGACAGCTGCGGACACGCATAGTAGTTCTGTTTATACTGCCTTTTCAGAGAACATGCTCCTAACATGTAGTGGCCACCACTTGTAGCATATTTAGTGGCACAACAAATTGTACATGTACACCCTCTGATGACAAAATTTCCGTCACGCAGACCCTCCGATCCCCGCGGATGGTATAACTTCCACGATGGTTAATTGCATGTGGGAAATAGATGTGTTTACCACCCACACAGTGAAAGGGTGACTGTGACATCCCTGATGTACTGTATATGTCATGGTGGAAGGTAAATCTGTGGGTTTCTCCAACACATTCATATATACAGCCTACCACTCAGAGAGAGATTAGAGTCAGCATTTAAGTCATATGTCATGATGTGAATTTATTACAGTTAAGTTCTGGACTTAAAGCTGAAGTAGGCGAGATTGGAGCAAATATGATTAAAAAAAGTTATTTTTATAAAACGATCGTTACATCATGACAGTAGTACATGAAGGAAATAGGTAGCATGAAAAAAATCATGTTCCTCCGGTGTCCTCCGGTGCTCCTAACGGCATCAGGAAGATTTCACAGACTGGAGGAAAACGAGCAGTAAGAGCTGATCTGAGGTCTGCTGTCCATCTGCTGTCTATGAGAGCCGGCTGTCAATCACTCGCAAACTCTGACCAAACGGTCAAACTAGGCAGCGCTGATCAAATATGAATCAATATTCTGTTACGTTAATGCTTATTTCTCTCCTCAAATGTTTTCAGAATCATCTTGTAGTGTACAGTTTAGCTGTAAAATGAGAAAGTTTGTGACGCCGCCGCCATTGTGGGATAGGAACGCTCTCTCCATAAAATGACCTGTGATTGGTCAAAGTCTCCCGTCACGGGCTAGATGTTCTAAAGCCTGAAAACAGAGCCATGAGGAGGAGCAGAAGTCTAGTTATCTCTCAGAACACTTGAATTGCAATATGCTGAAAGGTTATTATGGGATTTTTGCCCAATGATGCCAAAAATATACTGACTACTACCACTTTAATTGATAAACTTGTGTTGAATAGTGGTGTAGTTATACTAATACCATTCCTTAGTGTGTCCAAATCTATTTAATAATTCTTGCAGCAGCATTGCTCAAGGACTAGCAGTCTCAGACAGTCCACCACTTTGCTCCAGACTGAAATTCCTCTGCAACGGTTTGATGGATTGCAATGGAATTTGGTACAGACATCATGTTGTCAAAAGGATAATCTTTATGAAAAAGATTCAATTATGATTTAACTTTTTAATATCTTCAAATTAGCTTGGAAACTGGCTACTCGTAGACGTCGTGTCTCAACTCCAGCTCCAGTCTCCCATCTCTAATCGGACTGCAGCCGGAAGTCTTTACTCCCTCTGTTGTTTTATAAAATGTGCTCTCTTTTATTATTTATATAACCTATTTGCAGCTACCTGCCCATTTGCACTACTGTATAGTATGTACACTGTAGGTCAAGGGACCCCTTTGAAAATGGCCATGACAGTTTTTCTGCGAAGATTTTGTGCAAGTTTGGAGCGTCATTTAGCCTCCTTCTAATGGATTCCTTAGGTTTTCTTGTTTCATATGATGTCAGTATCTTCATTCTAGCTTTAAAACTGAGCACGCTACAAACTAAAAAACGCAAGTTGCGTTAATGCGTTAAAGGTCCCATATTGTAAAAAGTGAGATTTTCAGGTCTTTTATATTATAAAGCAAGTTTATGTGCTATATAAATACTGGTAAACTATCAAAACGCTCAATATATGGAGAAACACACAGCGTTTCAGACAGAGGGTAAATACAGGTATATTTCGGCAGACAGTATGAGGAAAATAATGTGTTTTTTGAACATTAAAGCATGTAAACATGTTCTAGTAGAAACACAAAATACAAGTATGAACCTGAAAATGAGCAGGACACGGGACCTTTAAAGAAATTAGTGGTGTTAAAACAAATTTGCGTGAACACATAATCATTTAACTTTGACAGCCCTAGACAGAAGGCTTAAAATGTAATATTGTGGTGCCAAAAGGCGCAGTGAAACGTTATGGGTGCACCTAAATTATGTGCAAGCACTGTAAAACGTTAGTCCGGAGGCCTGTTTCATCTTGTGAATGTGGCCTAACCCTCTCAGTGACAGCGATAGTTACAGGAGGCCGAGGCCCTGTTGAGTGTATTTCTTGAGAGCGCACATTTTAATACAGAGACACTGCCTTCCTGAAACTCTGTACTACAATGGATTTGTTTAATTGTTAAAGCACCCATAGTGAAGCTTGTATTCCAGGTTGGCTCTGTTTAATGGCATCCAGCAGTGCTCTGTTCTTCTGAACAAATGACTGAAGCTCAGCAGATTAAAGCCCAGCATCGCTCTGCTAGTAAGTCTAGTCAACGCCATTTAAGACATTACACACTAATACACCGTTTCCTCTGTGGACTCAATGAGATTAAATTATTACGCTTCCAAGGATCACTCCCTACACGGGCATTAAAGCTAGAGTCTTAGAAGATACTGCACAAGAGAGGCTGTATAACAGAACAAGAAAGGCGGTCACGCACAGAACAAGAAATGTAGTTATGTGTCAAACAAGGCAGGTGGTTATAACAGAACAAGAAAGGTAGTTATGGGCAAAACAAATCTCTGGATTCATAAGGGTTTCGTATCGTAACTGTATCACTGCAAACTGCAGGCATGTCAGCATGTGCAAATGTGTTTGGCTTCATGGATTCATGTCCTGTCAAGAAGCACTGATGTGTCCCTGTATCTTCCCCTCGCAGTTTGGCTGTAGTTGAGTAGGTAAAGGCTTTAGGATATATTCTACATTATGGATATGTTATGTGCCAGAGGTTTAAAAATCAACAAACCTGTCGAGCAGAGGAGATTTAGCCAGATTAATAGAAGAGAGGAGAACGTTCCATCTCCTGCTCGTGACAGCTCAGCTCACCACACCAGCCATTTCATACTTCACCTTCACATATTGGACTTGCTAATATAGTGTGGTTTGGCATTGCTGACTGTTTAAGAGAAAAAAAAGCCTTCTCCTCATCTGACTTTCAAATGTCGGACCATTTGGCAAGAGAAACAGGACACGCAGAGACGAGGTGATTAAAAACCGTCCGCGATGCTTCCAGGAAAGCGGCTCACAGCTGTGTCAGGAGTCATTCATCAGGAAAATAAATTTGTGAGCTCTTGAGTCTCGCTTCTCGTCAGTCACCAAAAAAAGGTGTGTTCTTATTGTGCATGCTGGCTGTGGGAGGAAGGAAAATAAATAGGTAGTTGGTTTGTTAAATGTTTTGTTGTTTCACAAGGATCACAAGGATCAGCAGTTATTTCCTCTCTTCCTTCCACACTTCTCCTCGCCCCTCACCCGCTCTCAGTCACAATAAAGCACATTTTTAGATCCACCAGGAGATAATGTGTGTGCATCTCTGTGTCTGTCCACGGCTAATCTCACACTCTGCTGCGCTAACGATTCAGCAGTGCAACAATTCACACTTTCTCAAAACGCCTTTTATTTCCTGTTTCATACTGCCATTGATTGACTGCTGACTTCTCACTCACTACTCTTAACCGGACCCAGGTTAAGTTGCTGCTCTGTGGCCAGAGACACTGCGAAAAAACTTTGTTTTTAGGGTGTGTTTGGCTATCAGCTAAAAGCGGAACTACCGGTACACACACAGCTGAGTGCATCACCGTCGCTAACAACTAACGGAACTACACACACAGCTGAGTGCATCACCGTCGCTAACAACTAACGGAACTACACACACAGCTGAGTGCATCACCGTCGCTAACAACTAACGGAACTACACACACAGCTGAGTGCATCACCGTCGCTAACAACTAACGGAACTACACACACAGCTGAGTGCATCACCGTCGCTAACAACTAACGGAACTACACACACAGCTGAGTGCATCACCGTTGCTAACAACTTAAGGAACTACACACACAGCTGACTATTTCACCGCCGCTCTGCAGTCAGAGACACAGTTATTCCGTGCCTTTTTTTGGGCATCAACCTCATATTTACATGTGTATTGTCAAAAAAATAAACTTCAAGGCTTGGTTACGCCTGTGAGACGGAGCTGAGACGCACGCCTGCGCAGAGACGCGATGCAGACATCTGCATAGTTTAAAATGAAAGCGTATCTGTTGTGTGAGACGTGAGAAAACACGTCTGATACACTTGCAGTCCAGACGGGCGGGTTAGCCAATAGCGGGTTGTATTCATTCAATCAAACAGGCAGATCTCTAGTCCAAGCTGTGTTGCATCTGTCTGAGGGCAGTGATTGGCTGTGAGAAAGCAACGATTCAGGTCTTGAGGAGGAGCAGAGCTCCGGGTTCACAGGCTGACAGTTTAGCATGAAGCAGGCATGTTAGCGTGACAGCTGTATCTCCTGGTTAATTCAAAGTTCCAGTCAGGTTTCAAGCTGCATTTGATTAGCTTGGTGGTTGCACGTGGCCTGCTGGGTGTACAGTATGTTGGAAGCATACTGAGGCATTACGTTGCACATCGCATTCATTGACTGCTGGCCTGAAAAAAATGTGTATTCATGTGTGAAAATCAAAAATCCAAATAGGACCCTGTTTTCACTGACCGCTGTCAGTCAGTGGCTCGAACTCAGAGAATACTCAGCATTTTTAAAGCAGCACAGGAAAATCTCTGTACCTCCACCCAACCTCAGTCTTTATTCTTCCTTCTCCTCTTCTTCTTCCTCTTTCCTGAGAAAGAGGATGTAAGAATGTTAGTACTGTGTACTGTGTCATTGGTCTTCCAGGGAATATAATTCAAGTAGCAAGGATGATTCTGTGACTAACAGTATACACTACATGTTTAGAGTAAACTAGTTAGCTTACCATGCTTTTGTTATAGGAAAATCCTCTATGAACATTGTGGATTTTATAGCATAAGTCTAGGGATATTCTTCTTATTCATACAATCAACACATTTTATGAAAAGACCCAAAGCAACACTGAATGTATCCACCAACAAGTAGTGTGTGTATCCAAAGCCTGATATATGATATTCTTCTGTTCCATAGAGCTCCATTGATGACCAAAATTGGCCAATGAGCCACAGTGGGTGACATGTTGCTTCATTACCATGAACACACACACACACACACACACACTCCTGTAGTTTATTTTGACTCACTGTTCTGCTGCTGGAAATCACACTGGAGAGCACCAAATTAATTCTGCAGCTACAAATGAAATAAATGCATTTGTAGCTTATTTCCTCCTGTTTGAGTAACGTTTGATAAAAACTACAGTGTCCAGCTGTTTGAGGAAATTACTGAGTTTTTTTTTTTAAATGAAGCCAACTATTTATGAGACATTTTTCAAAATTTACGTCTTCAGTAGGAACCAAAGGGGCTGAGAGCCACAGACTGGAATTCAGAAAGCATTGAGAGACAAACAAACAATAATTGTTGACAATAATAAAACAATTAGGGCTGTCAATCAAATAAAATATTTAATTGTGATTAATTACAAATTAATCACACATTTGTTTTATCTGTTCAAAATGTACCTTCAAGGGAAATTTGTCAAGTATTTAATATTTTTATCAACATGGTAGTGGACAAATATGCTGCTTTATGCAAATTTATGTATATATTTATATTATTTATAAACCCTCACAGGTACTGCATTTAGCATAAAACAATATGCTCCAATCATAACATGGCAAACTGCAGCCCAACAGGCAACAACAGCTGTCAGTGTGTCAGTGTGCTGACTTGACTATGACTTGCCCCAAACTGCATGTGATTATCATAAAGTGGGCATGTCTGTAAAGAGGAGACTCGTGGGCACCCATAGAACCCATTTACATTCACTGATCTGGAGGTCAGAGGTCAAGGGACCCCTTTGAAAATGGACATGACAGTTTGTCATGACAAAATTTAGCAGAAGTTTGGAGCGTTATTATTAGGGTTGCACCAATACCACTTTCTTTCAGACCGAGTACGAGTTGAAGTACTTACATTTGGGTACTTGCCGATACCGAGTACCGATACGAGTACTTCTCTGTGCCAGAAGACCCCTGTTAACAGCGAGCTGGAGGGTGTGAGCAACACACGGCAGGTTGGCGAGTCCCGCATACGAGGCGATGCGCCACGACCGGCTCTAAGTCGGCTTGAAAAGGCTCGGGCCGAAGGTGGCTCGCGGCCGCAGCTTTACAGCGCTCCCCACCCGGACCTCGCCGCACCGTGACGGGGCTCCCTGCTCCCGGTGCGACTGTCAACCGAGGCGGACTGTCCTCAGTGCGCCCCAACCGCGTCGTGCCACTGCCCACGTAAAAGGCGCAAGAGGTCTGCGGCGATGTCAGCAACCCACACGACCCGTCTTGAAACATGGACCAAGGAGTCTAACACACGCGCGAGTCGGAGGGTGCAAGCAAAACCCCTTAGGGCAATGAAAGTGAGGGCCGACGCGCGCCAGCTGAGATGGAATCCCGGCCCCGCGGAGTCGGGCGCACCACTGGTCCGTCTCGCCCACACCGTCAGGGAGGTGGAGCGTGAGGACACGAAAGATGGTGACGAGAGGTTAACGTCACGCTGCCATAAAGTGGTATCGGTGCCGTTGTATCGGAGCCGTTTTGTGAGTACATGAGCACAGTATCGATACCCGATACTAGTTCCACTAGTTGCATCCCTAGTTATTATTATTATCCTTTGCGACAAGTTAGTATGACATGGTTGGTACAAACACTGTAGTTTCATATTTTACCAGCATCTTCACTCTACCTTTAAAACTGAGCCCGCTACAACGTAAAAATCACAAGTTGCATTATTATCGCGTTAACTTTGACAGCCCTTTTAAAAAAAATACTTTTCCTCTAAGCATTACAGATTTCTTGATTATACCTGACAAAGTGACAAGATCTGCTTCATCAACGGGCTGGGGCTCATAAGCAAGATGTCTTATTAGTGTCTTATTAGTACAATACACGTGTGTTTTCACAGATCAACACAAGGCAGTTGTGTCATACACAAAAAAATATGATGGCTGCATAGACACACTTGCATTACTTTACTTTTTTTAAAACGGCTGTACCATTTCAAAAATGTAAATAGTCTACATGTCTTGTGCAGAACTTGATACATATTTCCCCAACATTAAGCTTGACGTATCTGATATCTTTGTAAACTTTTCACACCTAACAATACTTCGCTTGAAGATGTATAGAGAGGGACCAACCGATGGGTCAGGCAGAGCTCGAAGAGTTCCATTTCCATTCCGGTACAGCACACTTCATTGAAGTGAACAGATAAGGAAATATTCTCTTGAGGCTACACCCTCCAGCCCAATAGAAACTAGATCTAATAATAAGTACAGACAGACGGACAAGGGGTTGGGAAACATTCATGGTGTATTGTGACAGGATTATAATGGGCGTGGGGCTCCAGCAGAGTCCAAGGGTTGCTAGGTCAGTGAAATGGGAGTTAGTCATTCCAGTGGACAGAGGGCATTGGTGGCAGAGGGCAGGGCAGGAGTCAGATTACATCAGTCTGTCCTGAGTCCATCCTGTCATCGCTGTTCTCCATTTTCAACAGTTGTCTTTTCTTATTGCATCAACAGTAGAAAACAAGTCTATTAATGATATGCCACAAGCAATATACTTCCCTATTTTTATGATTTGACATTTAATTTTCACAAAGACAACTACACATTCTTGGTTTCACACGGGATGCGAATTTCAGTTTCAAGGGTGAAAATCCTTGTGTTTTGGTGTCCCATCCGTCGTCCCGACCTCCACCCCTTATGGAGTTTCACATACTACAGCGCCTGACTTCCGCTTCTGCTAGATTACGATGTTCTTTGATACCTTCTTTTGATGATCTACCATATGACTAGATGATAAAACCTGCTAGTGGGTTTAGTAGGCCCCTACTGACCCACATCTATGGGGATTATAGCGACTGCTATTTAAGCCTATTTAATAGCCTGACAACAGTCTAATCGGCCGAGCCAGCTCAGTCGCCAGGGGAAACTGTTGACATTATACGTTTCTGCAAACCACGGATACGTTGAATGTGGACATTTTGCATTTGGTCAGAGCAGGTGACGTGGTATATATTGAGCGGCCGTTATGGGAAGTTACGTGGTGTAATAACATGTGAGAAAGTCGTTGTTACCTTACGTTGTTAGGTTACGTTGTTAGGTTACGTTGTTAGGTTACATTGTTAGGTTACATTGTTAGGTTATGTTGTTAGGTTACATGGTTACTTTACGTGGTTACGTTACGTTGTTACGTTACGTTGTTACGTTACGTTGTTACGTTACGTTGTTACGTTACATTGTTACATGATTATTTTTTCACAAACCATTATCTTTTTTCTAACCTTAACCAAGTAGTTTTGTTGCCCAAACCTAACCAGTCGTTTATATAGCATCCACAGAGCTTTTAGAAAGGTGCCAAATAAAAGTATAGCTTTTCCTAAAAAATTATAATGATTATGAATTAATCATTTTAAAAATTTTAACATGTCCAACATTAACGTTTTGTTTATCTCTGTGGAAGATATCTGATGTTTGGTTCCCACTTCTAACAAGTAAGAGAAATACAGAATGTTGCCAGCCCTATCCTTTAATCAGTGTTTGTTGATTTGGTGACACCTGTGGTTACTGTTGGTAATGGTAAGCATGTTTTAACAATACATTGATTTGTTGGTAATGCCACATGTTTCGACCACTGGGAGAAACAAACACAGCCTGTTATGTCAGAAATGCTGCACCTTAAAAACATGCAGACCATAAATATCAAGTATCAAGTTTGATATAATGACAGTCTCTAAATCGAGGACTTGTTTTTATGTGCGCATGTATGAATGTGTCATAACTCACAGCTCTTCAAAGTGAGGCTGTAGCCTGGCTGCAGTGTTTTGTTGTTGGGGACTCTGTCATAGTTAACACTGAAGCAGCACAGTGGTTGTATATCTGTATGACTGGCTGTCGAGGCACAGCAGGTCTCTGTCTTTGAACCCACGAGACTGTCAGCTTTACAACCCCTCTCTCATTCTTCCTCCCCTCTTCCTCTCAGCATGGCTACTCTGACTCACCAGGAGACAGCTCTTAATTGGAAGGGGTGATTAAAACAAGCGTCTTATACATTTATTTATTTAGTACATCAGTGGGAAGCTGCTGGCTGTGTGCTCTGTCAGGCCAGGACAGAACCGTTATAGGCTGGGAACATCTCTGAGGCAGCAGGTGCTGGAGCCATTTCCCAGTGAGAAAGGTCCTCTCAACATGGATTGTTATATCAGCATGTAGGCCCTGGTTTAGATAAGCCATGCCAACAGAACATACTTGTTTCTGATTGCTTGGCAGGTGTCCATTAAAGTCACACACCAGGACAATGAAAACAGAGCTCCAGTCAACAGTAACCTCTGTACTACATGGAGTAACCAAAGTATTCAACATTAGGGAATCATAACAATGATTATTCCTGTAGAAAATGGACAAGTAAGACATGATGATGCAATGAGTACCATTCCATATTGGTAAAACTTTTAGTGAATACTGTCAGCTAATGTTTCTTACTGGATGTTTGATCAAGAATAAGGAGCAAATTGTCCTGCATTTAAAAATGTCAGGCTACAGGTTAAGGTAAAGGAATTATTGTTGTTACCAAAAAGATGAACATTAATTGAAGGTCTATGATTAGTGCTGTCAAAGTTAATGTGATAATGACGCGTTAACGTAAATTTGTTTTAATGCTACTCATTTTTTTATCGCAACTCGGGTACCCACGAGTCTCCCCTTTACAGACATGCCCACTTTATGATAATCACATGCAGTTTGGGGCAAGTCATAGTCAAGTCAGCACACTGACACACTGACAGCTGTTGTTGCCTGTTGGGCTGCAGTTTGCCATGTTATGATTGGAGCATATTGTTTTATGCTAAATGCATTACCTGTGAGGGTTTCTGGACAATATCTGTCATTGTTTTGTGTTAATTGATTTCCAATAACAAATATCTTATATATTTTTATCTGTTCAAAATATTCCTTAAAGGGAGATTTGTCAAGTATTTAATCCTCTTATCAACATGGAGTGGACAAATCTGCTGCTTTATGCAAATGTATGTATATATTTATTATTGTAAATCAATTAACAACACAAAACAATGACAGATATTGTCCAGAAACCCTCACAGGTACTGCATTTAGCATAAAACAATATGCTCCAATCATAACATGGCAAACTGCAGCCCAACAGGCAACAACAGCTGTCAGTGTGTCAGTGTGCTGACTTGACTATGACTTGTCCCAAACTGCATGTGATTATCATAAAGTGGGCATGTCTGTAAAGGGGAGACTCGTGGGTACCCATAGAACCCATTTACATTCACTGATCTGGAGGTCAGAGGTCAAGGGTCCCCTTTGAAAATGGACATGACAGTTTTTCCTCACCAAAATTTAGCGCAGGTTTGGAGCGTTATTTAACCTCCTTCATGACAAGCTAGTATGACATGGTTGGTACCGATGGATTCATCAGATTTTATAGTTTCACATGATGCTACGTTGAAATGATGTTAAAAAGAATTTAAATTAACTTTGACAGCCCTAATAAATCTATACATACATTGGAATAAAGCAGCATATTTGTCCACTCCCATGTTGATGCAAGGATTAAATACTTGACAAATCTCCCTTTATGGTACATTTTGAACTGATAAAAAATGTGTGATTAATTTGCGATTAAATATTTGAATCGACTGACAGCCCTGTCTATGACAGAAGGGAAACTCCAGTGTCCTGCAGTCCGACATGCTACAGTATATGCCCATCCAACCACCATGTCCTCCACAGCCTTCCAATCTGTCTTGCCATATAAAGGCTACTTCTACAACAGTAAATGGACACTGTACGGAGGCATTGACTGTACTGTAGATCATGAGGTGTGGAATTGTCCAACTTGGACATTACTCTGCATTGTGTGATGTCTCTGAGCACTTCCTCCTCCTGTGTGTTTGTTTGGTGTGCTCATCATTGCAGTTAGCTTTGTGTATCCTCTCGGTCCTCCATGCTTTTACTGTCCGTCCCCGACTGAGTGTGATTATGTCTGTTTGTTGTCTTTGATGAGGGCTGCACTGTAATGGACCATAATGACTCAAATATAAGGCAAAGCCATTACATTGCTCACACTCCGGTGCAGACAGCGCATATAGAAAGAAATGAAACTAGGGATGGACCGATACCACTTTTTTTCAGACCGAGTACAAGTACTTACATTTGGGTACTCGCCGATACCAAGTACCGATACGAGTACTTCTCTGTGCCAAAAGACCCTCGTTAACAGCCAGCTGGAGGGTGAGAGCGACACACGGCAGGCTGGGGAGTCCCACATATGAGGCGGTGCGCCACGATCAGCTCTAGGTCGGCTTGGAAAGGCTCGGGGCGAACGTGCTTCCCGGGGCCGCGGCCAAAGTGTTTCCAGGGCGGACTGTCCTTAGTGCGCCCCAAACGCGTTGTGCCCACAGGGCGGGGCTCGACCCACATAAAAGACACCAGGGGTCTGCGGTGATGTCTGCAACCCACCTGACCTGTCTTGAAACACGGACCAAGGAGTCTAATGCACGCGCGAGTCGGAGGGTGCAACCAAAACCCCGTGGCGCAATGAAAGTGAGGGCCGGTGCACGCCGGCTGGGGTGGGATCCCGGCTCCGCGTGGTGGGGTGCACCATCAACCCGTCTCACCCGCACCGTCGGGGAGATGGAGCGTGAGCGCGTGTGATAGGACCCAAAAGATGGTAATGTTAACGTCACGCTGCCGTAAAGTGGTATCGGTGCCGTTGTATCGGAGTGCCCTTGCGAGTACGAGTACATGAGCACAGTATCGGACCCGATACCCGATACTGGTATCGGTATCGGTGCATCCCTAAATGAAGCATATTTGGGTGTGGGCTTTTTATAGATTAAAAAGGATGTAGATCAGTATCATATTCAGCCACATTAATATATTTTGTTTTATCTCCAGTGTTGAATACTACTTACTATAATCTCCCCTTCCCTCACACACAGTTCTTTTGATTCCCTGTATTGTTTTTGATCTTCTTGCATTATTCTTCTCCCCACTCAGCATCTTGACAGCAACACTGACTCAGTGAAGTGAAGGTACTTTCAAACAGTCAAGAGAAAAAAAAAAAAAACACCCCTCCACCCACCGCTAATGTCAAATAAGTTTCATCATTTGCAGCGTGTGTTTCAATTTCATCACGCTTACATTTTCAGCTGCTGTAATCTCTGGGCTGTGCAGGGATCACAGTGTGACTGCAGGGCTTGCCGAGAATCACACTGCATGCTGCTGGTGTCGCTACCGCTACAGCTTTAATGGGGTCATTTCTCCCCCTTCCTCCTCTTTAATGTAACTCTTGAGAGATTTCATCATTTCATCACAGTGACAGAGGGATTACGTTCTTGTATTCCAATGCAACAGACAAAACCGCACATTCAAAAAAATGGTGTCTTTGCAGGTGATCTCAATCATTTGAAGTTATTTGATTTAGGAGGGACGATGCAATTTAACATGGTTCCAACACAGAGCATGAAGCTGATGTGCTGCACAGAGAATTTATAGCTATTCCTAATCTTCAACTCTTGTCTCTATTTGGGATTTTACATGTACAGTGTACCTAAATATACAGCTTTCACTATCATAAAACCACAATATACTACAAATATGGAAATACATAAAATACACATACACATACACACAATATACATGCCAATACACACACACCAATCAGCTAAAGATGGGTACAGCTCTGTTTTGCTTTTAGCCAGCACTTAAAGGTCCCATATCGTGCTCATTTTCAGGTTCATACTTGTATTTTGTGTTTCTACTAGAACATGTTTTCATGCTGTAATGTTAAAAAAGAAACTTTATTTTCCTCATACTGTCTGCATGAATATGCCTGTATTTACCCTCTGTCAGAAGTGCTCCGTTTTAGTGCATTTCAATGGAATTGCAACATAAATTGCGTTGCCTGGCAACAGTTTGGGTCCATGTTTACTTCCTGTCTGCTGATGTCAGTAACATACACTGCAACAGGAAATAAACTGGGACACATTTAGAATGTTTACGTTTAAAACCGTGTAATGGTCTAAATATTGTGATTATTTGATTATATAGTGATTATTTGTGACATCACAAATGGAAACGGCTTGTTTCAAATGCACAATTTCTGAATATACGGGCTGCGTGTTTCCCTCCGTATATTGAGCACTTCGATACTTTCATAGTATTTACCAAGCACTTAAACCTGCTTTATCATATAAGAGACATGAAAATCTTACTTTTTACAATATGGGACCTTTAACCTTCGTTGTAAATGATTTTATATCTGGACTTAATTTGGTTTCAGTTGGTAATGTGTTCCAGAGCTGACAGCCCTTGATGGAGAAAGCTTTTTGTCCAAGTTTAGATCTTAAATGTGGTATTTTACAGTTGCCATTCACCATTTTCAGGAGAAACAGACAACACAACAAATGATTGCATTTTTTTCAGCAAATGCCCCAAAATGACACGTGTTTAAGTGACCTAGCCCTCTTGTGGCCGTAGTAATTATGACTCTTCTCCAATAGGAGCGCAGGGGGAAGTCAGGTGATGTTATTATAAAGCGAGGAGACAGGAGGTCGGGGGTGGACGGATGGGTCAACAAAACATCCGACTTTAACATGGGGGGGGTCCGCTGTTTGTTTCCCGTTCCCTACAGACAGTCCACCTTGGTTTGTTTTAACCTTAACCACATGGTTACCATTTTATGTTAGTAATGGCTGGGGGACCTTTGTGGACAGCCTGGTCTCACCAAATGGCATATGAATAACACACCAGTTTCTGAAGTCATTTTGTGACAAGGTGATGTTGTATAAAGAGCCAGAAAGTCCATGTAGGGAGGAGGACTGGGTGGATGGATGGGTCAAACAAACACAGGACTTTTCACCCTGGATGCCGCTGTTTAATAAAGTCAACCCTTGACTTTGTTACGTTGACTACTTATGTATGTAACTTAATTTACATAACGGACGTCCTTATTTTAACCCAAAAACCATGATCTTTTCCCAAACCAAGTAGGTTTGTTTGAATTCACAACGTTAGCTTAAATGTGAACGCCATTAAATGACGTAGGCATGACATGCGAAATATCCTTCAAAATGGTGTGCTATTTATACGCCTTCCCATGAGATCACGTTGATGGGAACCACCCCAAAGTGTTTTCATAACACTTTTGTGTTTTAATCCAGAAGCAAAAATCCCTTTTCTATACGTTTTTTTCAGTATCTTGCCCTGCCTGGTCAGGGTACTTCCTGTTAGCTGGGGCACTATATACTGTATTAGCATTACCAGTTATACTGTACATCATTTAAAGTGGAGATGAAGTGAAGATGAAGTGTATATGATTTCAAATCTGACTTTATTGGTGTCGCTGTTAACAAGCAATTTGTGATTCTTACATAGAGTCCCTGTAGCTATGTTGAGAAGCTTTCTTACTGACATGGCTGGCTAAATATCCAACCAACCCTAGGTCGACATTATCCTGTTCAATATGCAATTATTAAACTGTCATTCATTGATGAGATACTGTAGGTGGAGTATTAATGATAAACATAGCAGCTATCGCAGATTATTAACAAACTACGTAAAAAAAAGGTAAACAAGTATCAAAGAATTGATAGAATAAACATTTAAATCCAAACCTTTGAGTTCATGATCATGTGTCATCCAATAATATATACATTAAGTTATGCTGAATCATGCTTTTCTATTGTGTTATGGATTATGCGAGTAGCTTTAAATAAATATTGTTCTAAGGAATTTGCTTAAACATACAGACCATGTTCAACTTGTGACACATGGCCTTTTGTTTTCTTCTTGTCCGAGGCTAGACCTCATGTGTTTAGTGTTGTCTGTGTGTGTCTGTGTGTGCATGCACCATTACATACATATGTGTTTGTTATTTGGGTAAAGCAGCCGGCATGACAGGCATTACCTCCAGTGAGGTTACCCTGCATGTGTGTGTGTGTGTGTGTGTGTGTTTGTGTGTGCATTCTTGTGTGACAGAGTACATTCATTTGTGTCTCACCACATGTTTTCTTGCTCACGCTAACCTCGTTAAGTGTACCTGGATCAGGTTGAGGACAGCATGTTCAATGTGACCAAAATGTTATTTTCCTGCAACCAAATCCAGACTGCTTTTCAGGAAAGAAACACACACACGCACACACACACCCCAACACACACACTCACACATACCTGCACCACCCCCTCCTGCCTGTTAGCATGTGTGTTGAGGCAGGCCTGTTATCACAACTGGCTGACTGGCTGCTGAGTGAATCATATTACCCATTGTCACTGCAGGCCTCAGGATGTTGCTAATGATATACATATTTTTAGCACTGTGGGTAGCAGAGCTGCATCACCCGTGTCTGTGTTACACGGCTTTTTTGGGGGCTATGAGCACCCCAGCCGCACGTTGACCTAGTGATTCACTTTGTAAATACTTGACACTACAGTGCATTATTGGCACAAAGAGTTTTGGTAAAATCACCACCAGCTTTAAATTAGGAATACATGAAGGTCTTTGTTTAAAGTCAACTTTGTATTTTTCTAATATGAAGAAAGAAAAACAAATGTGCCTTGTAAATAACTAATAATGATAAATATTTGAATTACGACAGACAAAAACATGAACAAAAGACAAACAGAGGTCAAATCTTACTTACTGTAGGGCCCCAGGGACACCGACAGGCCAATAAGATGAGTTATTGATCCTCAAAGGGAAACATTACATTATTGAATAACACCTCATAATGAACTTAGTTATCATGCTTTCCATAGTATAACAACAAATGAGTAAAATGGGGTTGATGGATGTACATTGTCTGCATTGCTATTGCACTAACCCTGCTGAAAATCATCCTCATACATTATGATAGAGCACGTCATATTTGCATCTTTCCTATAACGAGCACTGTGCTTCACTGCTTTTAATTTCAAGTATCTTTTGGAAGAATATTCACTGTAAATAATATTTTTTTTAAACTTTAAACCTGGAGTGTGGAACTTTTGTCTCTCCCCCTCTGGCAGTGAGAGTAATTACACAAACACTGTCAACGCTGCTTATGACGTATGCCTGCAGGTTAGCTCGCCTGCATTCTTCATTTATTCCCGTGCACATAAGGGCAGAGGGAAAAACATTCAATTGACTAGAATTGCACTCGGAGAGCGCAGACCTCTGCCAAGGTGCCTGACTTTAAAAACAGCTCACAGATCCCAGCTCCCAGCTGGCGGTACCGTGAGGTGGTCGGCTTATTATTAACACAGTGTGTTTCTGTGTAACGTATCGGCGGATGCCTCTCTCATTCAGCAGCCTTGTTATGTCTGTATAACGTTACACTACGTTGTCTCTCATCCCGTCATCTACCGCTTTGTTCTATCTCACCGCAGACGGACCATGGATGTATAAAAGGAACGGGATGGCCAGCAGCTCCCGCACCTCCATGTCTCGCCACACATATCTCTCATCAATGAGGCGTCTATGTATATATTGGTGCCTTCAAATGAAACTCATGAGCTTGTGTTTCCAACATGGGAAGTCGTGTACATGATATGCTCGGCGTTCAAGTGGTTAAGTCGCGAGAACACTGCTGCTAAGCAATGGCAATATTAACGTTACTGTCGGCGTCTAGAAGCCACAGAGGCTAACGATTTAGCAAGCTAGCAAGTGGGTAACATAATGCAGTAAATGCAAAGGCATAATGACAGAGGAGAAACATGAGACAACATATCTACATTTTCCTCAGACCTATTATAAAATTACGAAGAAAAGCAATATACGACTAAAATTACAATATATAAACTTATTATGCACTGAAAAAATAACTTCCATAACTTCCGCCATTTCTGTCAACATGAAAAAACACGTCACAAGTCGTGAACTCAGAATTTTCAGAAACTTTCCACTTCCGAGGTCGTGAATACGACATGAGGGGGCGTTCATATGAGCCCAACTCGTAAACACGGTGAACAGCACCCCATTTGAAGGCACCATGTGTCTATGTAACACCACCAATAGGATAGGCCAGCCTGCATGTAGCCTGAGAGGCTAAAATGCAGGGTAATGAGAAGCTTTCAAAAGGCCTGTCTCTGTCCCCAGTGGACATTCACTCTGCTGTGATAAAGCACAAGAAAATAAGGAAGGCCCTGATGCACTGTTTTGTTGTTGATAATTGCCTCCTGTCAAAGCCATTGGTGAGATTTCTGCTCATTTTCCTGCTTGGTTTTGTCTCGGTTTAATTCCCTTAAGAGGAATTCTGGATCGGTCTCTATTCATCTGTCACACTCGATACACTGATCCACCGCTGTCGATGAAACACGGGGAAGTGATGCATCTTATATTTTCAAAGTGACAGTACTGGCAGTTGAGATGTATGGAGTGATGGTACCACTTTAGGCGAACAACATGAATCTGTTTTGTTGTTCTTAATGTTCGGTTTATTTCACTTTTTAAACATTTCAAAGAGAGACTTCCAATTAAGCAGTTGTGTGTTTCAAAATGCTCTCGCTCCAGCAATAAGTGTCATTTCGTGTGCTTTCAGTCAACTCTGCTTGTTGCCAGGTCCTTTAAGCTGTTTCCCCAGCGTCTTTGCTCCTGTTGTTCTGCTTGTGCCTTCCGCACAAAAGGCTGTAAGTGATGACTTGTTGAGTCGCTCTATCTCAGCCAGCACAAAGCTGTGACACAATGAGGCTTTAGTAAAGGCTGACTGCTGTTTGGAGAGGATCACAGCAGCAGAAGGCACCCCTGGAGGAACAACACCAGCATATTCAAAATCCAAAAGTGAAACCTCCGTTGTTTACATCCATGTTTTTCTTATGCAACGCTACATTATGTGTTACAGCCACCTGTAGATCAGTGGAATGAGATTGTCAGTAGCAATGTCCATTACGTCAACTAAGTGATACAAACAAAACATTGCTCTGTAGCAGGACTCCACAGGGTCTCTTCAACGCCCCGGCTGCCTGCAGGTCAGTGCTCCCTTGTGGACAAAATATATCCAGTAATGGAGACTGTTTTTAAATCACCTCTATCGCATATCTTTGGCATTTCTCTGCTCCAAATTCTTAAAACTTATGAATCGACAATTATGTTGGTATAAAAGGGGCCTATATCCACCCAAGTCATTTGCCGGTCGGGATATGTGTTGCGCCTTGCTCAGGTCAACCAGTTTCACTCCCAGTTAGGACATTCCAATAGAAAACAATGTAATCAAGCTGATTTTGTCGCTGACAGTCGTTCACGTCGCATCCAGTTAGGACAAGGCCTCAGAAACCAGGATTAAATTGCAGGCAGCAGTGCTTCTAGCTTGGACAGGTGCTCCGTGGAACTCAGTTGACAGTGTTTACAGGTGGGAAAAGGGACACTTCAAGCTCAGTCTCATTCGGAGGTGAAATAAGTGGACCGCTGAAACACCACATTCATTGAAACTACATCCCATCAGCTGGAGCTGGAACATGTGACTTGTCCACTTTAAATGGAATGCAATATAATCTTATCAAAATCTACAACAGGGGCGTGATATTCCCGAGGCTGGAATGGGATTGGCTTCCTGTAGACGAGACAGGGAGCAAAACATTTATTCAGATGTAGATGTAAAAAAGTTAGGTGTGTGTGTGTGTGTAGTCAGCAGATTTTCTTCACCTCCATGAGGCCGAAGTTTAGTAAAACCTCAAACAGAGCTGCTGCTAATCCAGCTAACAGAGCTCCACCCAACACTTTGTACTTCCCCAGAGCTATATTATTATGTACTATTCATGGACTTAATTCATGTCTTTGCAAGAGATTAATTGTAAGTTTTTGTTACTGTGGGAGTTATAAAAACATGTGTGAAAGTGCCCTCCACCCTCGGTTAACTTGTGTGTTGCTGTGTCACTGTGTGTGTGTGTGTGGCCGGCGGTGCAGTTCAGCAGGGAGAGTGGTAATTCTCTCTCAGAAGTTAATGTTTCAGGGAGCGAGTGTGTGAGCGCTGTCCGCGCAGTGCCAGCTTGTGTCCGTAATTTCACAGTCGCTCTGAGCTCGTAAAGTGTCCAATAAGCAGCAGGGCCTGGAAGCACATAAGCTACCGTATGGCTTCAGCTCTGCATGTTGCCTCTCACATAAATCTGAATTTACTATGGATTTCCTTCTCTTCGCTGTACGGAAGTACTGAGGAGTCACGCTGTTTTGGAATGTGATACATAAACATGTATACGTGTGTGTGTGTTGTGAGTATGTGTGTGTGTGTATACTCTCTGGCCCAATTCCAATTCGGCCCCTACATCCTCCCACTCTGAGTGAATTCCGTTTGTAGTCACACTCACAGCTCAATGAAGCTCCTTCTTTAAAGGTCCCATATTGTGCTCATTTTCAGGTTCATACTTGTATTTTGTGTTTCTACTAGAACATGTTTACATGCTGTGATGTTAAAAAAACACATAGTTTTCCTCATAGTCTGCCTGAATATACCTGTATTTACCCTCCGTCTGAAAAGCTCCGTTTTAGTGCATTTCAACAGAATTGCAACGAAATTGCGTTGCTAGGCAACAGTTTGGGTCCATGTCTTCCTGTCAGCTGATGTTATTCCCATACACTGCAACCAGGAAACAAACTGTGACACATTTAGAATGTTTACATTTATAACCTGTATAAACCTGTATAACCTGTAATGGTCTAAATATTGTATATTTGTGACATCACAAATGGACAGAAATCCCAGCGGCTTGTTTCAAATGCATAATTTCTGAATACCCCCCCCCACCCCCCAAGACCATGAATAGGATAAGCGATAAATTACGGATGAATAAATGAACTTGATTGCCAATCTAGAATATTCATTCATTCATATCTGTAACCGCTTATCCCATTTGGGGTCGCGGGGGGGCTGGAGCCGATCCCAGCTGTCATTGGGTGAAGGCGGGGTACACCCTGGACAGGTCTCCAGACTATCACAGGGCTGACACATAGAGACAGACAACCATTCACACCTACGGGACATTTAGAGTCAACAATGAACCTAACCTGCTAAGCGCCTAAGGGCGATGCTGTCTCTCATCATCCTGAAGGGGTTTCTTTCAAAACAATGAGCCGCTAGCTGTACATTATCCGCCAGAGTCCGACATCAGAGCTGGATGTCTGTTATACAGTACATAGCGACTGTCTGTTATACATAGCAACGGTCTGTTATACATAGCAACGGTCTGTTACACATAGCAACAGTCTGTTACACATAGCAACAGTCTGCTATTCATAGCAACAGTCTGCTATTCATAGCAACGGTCTGTTATACATAACAATGGTCTGTTATACATAGCAACGATCTGTTATACATAGCAACGGTCTGCTATTCATAGCAACGGTCTATTATACATAGCAACGGTCTGCTATTCATAGCAGTAGTCTGTTATACATAGCGGTCTGTTATACATAACAACGGTCTGCTATACATAGCAACGGTCTGTTATACATAGCAACGGTCTGCTATACATAGCAACGGTCTGTTATACATAGCAACGGTCTTTTATACATAACAACGGTCTGTTATACATAGCAACGGTCTGTTATACATAACAATGGTCTGTTGTACAGAAATTATAGACCGCAGAACGCTGTGATTGACCAATCAGAATCGAGTATTCAACACAGCCGTGTAATAAACAGCGTTAATGCCAGATTAGCCTGAACCAGATTATTGCAGAGCTGAAGTATTGCACGGAATTATTGTACTGTTAAGTCAGTATTGCACTGTTGAAGATAAAATAAATTATGGGGTTAAGGTTGCTGATAGGGGTAAACAAAATAAAACATGTTGTGTGTGTATATATAAAGTGCTGTGAATTTGCCCCCTTCCTGATTTCTTATTTTTTTGCATATTTGTCACACTTAAATGTTTCAGATCATTAAACACATTTTAATGTAAGACAAAGATAACCCAAGTAAACACAAAATGCAGTTTTTAAATAATGATTTCATTTATTAAGGGAAAAAGCTATCCAAACCTACCTGGCCCTATGTGAAAAAGTAATTTCCCGCCCTTGTTAAATCCTGACTTAACTGTGATCAACCACATGCTTTGGAAAGCTGAGTTCAATTTCACTAGCCAATCACTGTTCAATCAAGAAATCACTTAAATAGAACCTGTCTGACAAAGTTAAGGAGGCTAAAAGATCTCAAAAAGTAGCAAGGGTGTAAGGGGGTGGTTTGAAATTGTGCCTTTGTGTCAGTATAGCTGGAGGGCTGAAGGTGAAAGGCTGAGGAGGTTATCTGTCCCTGCTGGCAGTATGAGCTCCCTGCTGTGGAGACATGAGAGCAAATATCGTCCACCACAGGAAAAGCCAATGTCATGATTAAAGGTTGATATCCGCTGCCTGTCAGGTTGCATTCATGTCCACACTCATTTGGCTAACTTTGAAATATTCCATGTGAATCAGGATCTCATCCCCGCTATTATTTCACACCACTGAAGATCATTCACCGAAGCACCAGAATAAGAGTAAAACATCTTCCTCTTCCTTTTGGTTGGCAAGAAGAACAAAAGCACACATTGCTGCCAGCATGAATTGAGGAGTGTGTTCTAACGGATAGACTTGGCCAGAGATAACAGAACCTCTATTCTGTTATCTCTGACTCTCTGTGATTACTTATTCGGGGCTTCTTCAGTCCAGCGAGAGGTGTGGACATTGAATTATCTTTCCGTTTCTGGTTTCACAGGATAAAACAGTTATTTGATTAAAATGCCATTTGATAACCAAAGCTAATGGTAATTTAGATGAATTTAGACCTCTGATAAAATCTTTAAATTATGCTCTTACACTTGTCTGGAAGCATTAACATAAATGTCATTCAACGATGGCACGTGTCATGCAATGTGTAATCGACTATATTAACATACTAAATGGATGATCACAGGGACAGAAAACCTTCTTAAAGTGAGACTGCATTATGTTTTAAAGAGCAAACTACACATTCTTCCTCTTAGAAGTGAAAGGTTAATCAGTTAAAGCAGCAGTGGGTAAGAAATGGAGGAAATATGATTAAAAAAAAGTTATTTTTACATTATCACTATATCTTGACAGCAGTGCGTGAGACAGGTAATCTGGATGCACCAGGCCTCCACTTAATGTATCTATTTTATACTTTATATTTTATACTTCCAGAGTTAATTTAAGCCAAACAATGATCTTATTCTAAAGCTAAGTAAATAGTTTTTGTCACGTAAGTTCTGTACTTAAAGGTCCCATATCGTGCTCATTTTCAGGTTCATACTTGTATTTTGTGTTTCTACTAGAACATGTTTACATGCTGTAATGTTAAAAAAAAACTTTATTTTCCTCATACTGTCTGCCTGAATATATATCTGTGTTTACTCTCTGTCTGAAATGCTCAGTTTTAGTGCATTTCAACAGAATTGCATTGTTAGGCAACAGTTTGGGTCCATGTTTACTTCCTGTCAGCTAATGTTATTTACATACACTGCAACAGGAAATAAACTGGGACACATTTAGAATGTTTACATTTAAAACCGTGTGATGATCTATATATTGTAGATTTTTGACATCACAAATGGACAGAAATCCTAAGCTTGTTTCAAATGCACAATTTCTGAATACGGCCTTGTGTATTTCTCCGTATATTGAGCATTTTGATAGTTTAACAGTATTTATGTAGCACTTAAACCTGCTTTATAAGATAAAAGATATGAAAATTTCACTTTTTTACAATATGGGACCTTTAAGTGCTCTACAACAAAAATAAAGAATTAAATAAAATGTGAAAAAAATAAATCTAAAAATAATTTAAAGAAAGGCCTAATTTATGGACCTAATCTTTCTGGACCTAATCTTGGCTAATCTGATAATAACTAAAGCCATGTTGAAAGCCAAAACAGAGAAAAAAGATTCATTTTAAAATTCACAAAAACGTTTTTTAAACGTAGACAGAGAGACCACCAGACACACACTCTGTATGTAGTTCACACGCATACACAACCTCCTCCCTAGTTGACTGTCTTCCAGACTGGCTGCTTGGTATCATGTTGACGGGCCTACTGAGGAATCATGAACAGTAAAGTGGCTGCATGGCTTACTGACTGGCAACCAATGCTGCTCTATCACAGCTCAACTTAGAATTCAAGAAAGTCAAGTCAGAACAAGCTTTTATTCATAATGCATGAATGCCTCATTTAAGTGGCTCTTGCCTTTGCTCACACACGTGTGTGTGTGATCTGCCAGAATACATTTGATCGGCAGGTCGAAAACCTTCACATTCTTTTTGAATGTGCAAACTCTTCAGTGTCATCTGTGAGCGCACTGGGCTTTAAATCTTTGTCTCTGTGTGTCATCATAACATCTCTTCTCTACTATGAATTCAATCACATGACAGTAAAAGAAATCCACAGCATTCACCTCATGAAAAGTTCACGCATGTGTAAGTCAAACTGTGGTGCAGGAGGGGTTTTGGTCATTTGGTAAATACAAAAAAAAAAAACCTTGGCTGAAATGAAAAAACATTTGTCCCAGCTGAAAACCACTTAGCACGGGTTTGGAATGGAACCCATTAGTGTTGAAGTTAAATGCATCTGACCGTCCACCACCCAAAGCTACACAGTTCCATTCTTCCGCCCTGCTTCAATGTGAATGAGTTGATTCTTGTCATGAATCCTTTATGTAATCCTCTCCTGGTGGGGGAACATATTTCTCTCATGCAGGGAACATCAATGCACACCAGTAATCCAGTCATAATGTGATTAAGGCAGTAACACAAGTTAGGTGGAGCCCATGTAAACACAATACTGTGATTAATACGGTTCTGCTCATAAACTGTAGTAACGTGCGAAAAGTTTAATTTGCTCGTAAATCTAATCCAATTTTTTCACTGCATTTGCAAAATAACAGCCTGATCTCACAAAAAATACAAACACATTCTCATCCAACTTGTCACATACGGCGCTTTGTGACGCCCCTTGGCGTCACTTTAGGTTCAGGCAACAAAACCACCATAGTTAGGTTTAAAGGTCCTATATTTTAAAAAGTGAGATTTTCATGTCTTTTATATTATAAAGCAGGTTTAAGTACTTTATAAATACTGTTAAATTATCAAAACACTCAATATATGGAGAAATACACACAGCCCGTAATCAGAAATTGTGCGTTTGAAACAAGCCGTTAGGATTTCTGTCCATTTGTGATGTCACAAATCTACAATATTTAGACCATTTCACAGTTTTAAACGTAAACATACTAAATGTGTACCAGTTTATTTCCTGTAGCAGTGTATGTAAATAACATCAGCTGACAGGATGTAAACATGGACCCAAACTGTTGCATAGCAACGCAATTTCGTTGCCATTCCGTTGAAATACACTAAAACGGAGCTTTTCAGACAGAGCATGAATACAGGTATATTCAGACAGACGTTATAAGAAAAAGAATGTGTTTTTTTAACATTACAGCATGTAAACATGTTCTAGTAGAAACACAAAATACAAACATGAACCTGAAAATGAGCACGATATGGGACCTTTAAGTAAGGGATAATGTGTAGTGAGCCGGCCAATGACCCGCCAGGTGTTTATTTATTTATTTATTTGTTTCCAGGTTCTTTTCAGGTTTTTGTGATTAAAAGACCCATGTACTGTATTACAATAGTGATCCAAAGTGTAGTGTATTCCTCTGAGGCTGCATTCTTGACTGTGAGCCAGAAAACACATGTACTGAACCAGATCTCACTGCCAGTCAGGAGCCTTTTGGCCCTGAGAAGGAAACATGTGAGCCCCCCTCATGACACAATCACATTCATAATGCATTAAAGTGGCAGTAGTCAGTATATTTTTGGCATCATTTGGCAAAAATTCCATAATAACCCTTCAGCATATTGTAATTCAAGTGTTCGGAGAGATAACTAGACTTCTGCTCCTCCTCATGGCTCTGTTTTCAGGCTTTAGAACATCTAGCCTGTGACGGGAGACTTTGACCAATCACAGGTCATTTCATTGAGAGAGCGTTCCCATTGGCTGTGCTCCGGGTCATGTGACTGGAACTTGGCGTTCCTTCACCAGATTTCACAATGGCAGCGGCGTCACAAACGTTCCCATTTTTCAGCTAAACCGTACACTACAAGATGATTCTGAGAACATCTGAAGAGAGAAATAGACATTAACGTAATATAATATTGATTCATATTTGACTGGCTCTCATAGACAGCAGCTGGACAGCAGACCTCAGATCTGCTCTTACTGCTTGTTTTCCTCCAGTCTGTGAAATCTTGCAGATGCCGTTAGGAGCACCGGAGGACACCGGAGGAACATGATTTTTTTCATGTTACCTGTTTCCTTCATGTACTACTGTCATGATGTAACAATCGTTTTATAAAAATAACTTTTTTTGATCATATTTGCTCCAATCTCGCCTACTTCAGCTTTAATTGGAATGTAGCCCTGTAATCACTCACTCTCCCATATTTACTTCCACACCACCAGATGTGTGGGTCACCCCTGTTCCTCTGGAATTTTAAACAATCTTGATCTCACAAATAAATGCAGTCTAACAATCACTGCAGTTCAGGTTCAGAGTATTCCACATAAAAGGCTTCATAAATGTACAAAACCACTTTGCAGTTCTTTTTATTTGTTTTTCATAAATCCATAAGCCCAGTCGAAATGAATACTGATCTTACTGACAAATTGCATCATGTTTGAAGAGCACAATACAAGTTGTTGACGTTTGTTCTTTTTCTTTCAGGATCAGCCTGCAGGATGTTGCTGTGCTGTTGTCGTACAGTCTTTGCTTCATTCATTCATTCATTCGGGAACTGAAGACGTTGAGTGATTCTTGTGTTTAGATTTTTTTAATTTTTTTAATTTTTTTTTTAATTTTCTTCAATAAAATAACAAATGATGCACAAGCATGTTCTGATGTCTCTTATTTGATTTTCACATTATAAAACAGTATGCTAGTGTGTTATTTTTCAATAACTGAATAGCAAGGTGTTGGTTATTACACGGCTGTGTTGAATACTCAATTCTGATTGGTCAATCGCGGCATTCTACGGTCTGTAATTTCTTTATAGCAGACCATTGCTATGTATAACAGACCATTGCTATGGGAGCGGATCAGATGTCGGACTCTGCCGGACCGTTTCCGTGTCAAATTTATTGATTTCTTAAGTAAGTAGCCGTGTAATAAGTGGGATAATGTACAGTTAGCGGGTCATTGTTGTGAAAGAAACCCCTTCCGTGTCATTATTAGACACTAAGGAGCAAGTGCACCGGAAGTTCATTCAGTCCATCTACGTGTGCTTATACACGCCTTTATTTCATCTCACATTGACTAGTGCAACGCACTTTTCGCCTCACTCAGTATGTCTGCTCTTGATCGTCTGCAGTCAATCCAGAATGCTGCTGCCAGACTACTCACAAGGTCAAATAAACGGTGATACTGAGATCTCTTCATTGACTCCCGGTATGCACCAGGCCTGCACTTAATGTATTTATTTTATACTTTATATTCTATACTTCCAGAGTTAATTTAAGCCAAACAACGATCTTTTCCTAAAGCTAAGAAAATAGTTTTTGTCACGTAAGTTCTTTACTTAAAGGTCCCATATCGTGCTCATTTTCAGGTTCATACTTGTATTTTGTGTTTCTACTGAACATGTTTACATGCTGTAATGTTCAAAAAACACATTATTTTCCTTATACTGTCTGCCTTAAAATGGCTGTATTTACCCTCTGTCTGAAACGCTCCGTTTTAGTGCATACAAAATGGAATTACAACAGAATTGCATCGCTAGGCAACAGTTTGGGTCCATGTTTACTTCCTGTCAGCTGATGTCATTCACATCCACTGCAACAGGAAATAAACTGGGACACATTTAGAATGTTTACGTTTAAAACCGTGTAATGGTCTAAATATTGTATATCTGTGACATCACAAATGGACAGAAATCCTAATGGCTTGTTTCAAACGCACAATTTCTGAATACAGACTGTGTGTGTTTCTCCATATATTGAGCGTTTTGATAATTTAACAGTATTTATATAGCACTTGAACCTGCTTTCTAATATAAAAAACATGAAAATCTCACTTTTTACAATATGGGACCTTTAAGTTACACCATTTCCTGTGTTATTTTAACCCAAACCGCAATCTTTTCCTAAACCTTTTGTTGCCTAAGCCTAACCAAGTTGATCTATTCCTATTCCTAAGCCTATTTTTTTTTTTTAAAAGACTGGGGTGGGAATTGACACGTGTGTCATGTGTTGCTGGACATTCTTGGAAAAAGCACAAAAAATACGTTGTTGAAAGTCGTGCTGAGCGTCAAGAAAAAAAAGGGGAAATTTGTGTCTGTGCATGAATCAAATAGATTCAATTTTGTGACAATTTCACAAACTGCTGTGAGACTGCGTTGTGTCCACACAGTTTTCCTGTTCAATGAGGGATTATGCTCATGCTAACATCCCATAATGCAACTGTGAAGGGGCAGCATTCACCATACTTTCTATGAAGCGAAGTGGAGCAGAGTAATTGTAGAATGCTCACATTCTCTGATCTCAGGCGTCCACAATCGTCTCAGTTTTTCATTTGATCTGAATTAGTCTGGAGGAGCGTCTGAGAGATGATTTAGTACAGGACTGTTTACAGTCTGCGTTGTGGGTGGGCTAGTGATAGTGCTGTGTAAAACCTAAAATGACCATCTTTCTACCGTCTCAAAGTAGGATGAATGATGAAGGAAATTATTGTGAAATTAAACTACTCCTTTCTGGAGACTCCCAAACAGCTCTCCACCAGAACTCCCCCTTTAAACAAAAGATTAGAAACCAGATTAGATAAACACAGTGATTTTCATATGGCAAGGTTGCTGCTTATTTTAATCCACCACCGGAAGTCACATATTTGTTAAAACGGGCACTTTGTCAGCAAGAAGAAATGGAATCTTTTATTTTCATTTGTTGGCGCTGCAGCTCAGAGATTCATCTGCTGCTGGACGACATAATCATATGATTCATATTGATATGCGGAGGAGGTTACCTGGGAGAAATGTTTACCAGTGATTACTATATACAATAGTACTATATACTAGGGATGCACCGATACTGTGCTCACGTACTCTTACTCGTACTCGCAAAACGGCTCCGATACAATGGCACCGATACCACTTTACAGCAACGTGACGTTAACCTCTCGTCACGTCACGTGCATTAGACTCCTCGGTCCGTGTTTCAAGACGGTCAGGTGGGTTGCCGACACCGCCGCAGACCCCTGATGCCTTTTACGTGGTCGACAGTCGCACCGGGAGCAGGGAGCCCCGTTCCTCCCCGGCAGGGAGAGAGGACGCAGCGAGCCCTTTGTCCACAGTGTGCCGAGTACCCAAATGTAAATACTTGTACTTGTACTCGGTCTGAAAGAAAGTGGTATCGGTGCATCCCTGCTATATATACTGTACCTGTGAGTGTGCACATACATACTATAAGCTGCACACAGCCAGATCAACTGCAGAGCATATACTGTACACACACTTGCATTCATATATAGCAGAAATCTGGACAGAGAGGAAGTGTGTTGGCAAGAATTATAGAGCGGTATTAGCAGTCTAGCAAACAAATTGAATGAAATATAAGACCGTGTCTGGCTCATTAAGACAGCGCGAACAGTGTATCTACATGCACGGTAAATAGGCCAGCACGCTACGGCTGACTGCACCGAGAAACTCCCACTAACTCTGTCACCAGTAGTCAAACAGCGAGCTAATTGCACGATAAAACAAATGATGATTAATTATTATAGCGTTCCTTTTATGCCCGTGGCCTCTTACTGAGCTCATGGCAGCGTGAGCTAATTAAATCAAATCAAAGCCAGCATGAGGATACTGAACAGTTTACAGCAATTCAGCCAATTTTCTGGAGGTCATGCAGTGGTATAGGAGAATCTTCACGAGGCACAACTATACTGTTCCTTTCCGTAAAGTAATCTGCGGTAAACATTCTTTAGCTGTTAAATGAGTAATTAAAAATGCTAAATGTCATGGCATGTTTTACAGACTTTTTTTTATGTAGCTGCGGTCAGGAACAACCTGCTGCCAACTTGGCAGCGAGACCTTCCAGACTCGTGAGTGTGTTTCCAAATTCGGCTGTTCACAGTTCAGGATAGGGTTAGTGCCCCTTTTGAAACAGTGGAGAACAATATGACTGCGGTGTAATTGGTAAATTTCAGATGCACATACATTTGTCTATCCGTCCAAAAATGTCTGAAGATCACAGTATTTTCCCATGCTCAGCGTAGCATGTAAAAGTGTGTGCAAATTAGCACATGGTGATGATGTTGCGATAAAAGCTTCATCCTTATCAGAGACTCGTGCTTGACTGAAGGGCCGTGGTCAACACCACTCAGTGTCGAGCGTTGAGTCCAAGACAAGAAGTCAACACCGAGACCAGAAAACAAAACCATTCCAATATTCTTCATCCTGTTATCTTACTGCTGCTCACACTGAGACTCAACTGTTGCAATGTTTGCTAAAATTGTGAGTCGACTCTGAAAAATATATGTGTAATATCTTTCCACACATTAGCGTATAGGTACACATTTCAAATGAGTATGGTCTGATGTTACTGTACATGTAGGGATGCACCGATACCAATACAGTATCGGGTCTGATACTGTGCTCATGTACTCGTACTCGCAAAACGGCTCCGATACAACGGCACCGATACCACTTTATGGTTGTGTGACCGACCCCGATGGGCCGGGATCCCACTTCAGCCGGCGCACACCAGCCCTCACTTTCATTGCGCCACGGGGTTTTGCTTGCACCCTCTGACTCGCGTGTGCATTAGACTCCTTGGTCCATGTGACCCCTGGCGCCTTTTACGTGGGCCGAGCCCCGATCTGGCGGCACGACGTGGTTGGGGCGCACTGAGGACATTCGCACCGGGAGCAGGGAGCTGCCCCCCGGCGGGGAGGGAGGGCGCAGCGAGCCCTTTGTCCACGGTGCGGCGAGGTCCCGGTGGGGAGCGCTGTAAAGCTGCGGCCGCGAGCCACCTTAGACCCGAGCCTTTCCAAGCCGACCTAGAGCCGGTCGAGGCGCACTGCCTCGTATGTGGGACTCCCCAGCCTGCCGTGTGTCGCTCACACCCTCCAGCTGGCTGTTAATGAGGGTCTTTTGGCACAGAGAAGTACTCGTATCAGTACTCGGTATTGGCGAGTACCCAAATGTAAGTACTTGTACTCATACTCGGTCTGAAAAAAAGTGGTATCGGCGCATCCCTATGTACATGGCAAAGCCACGCTATGGAAAATAAGCATTACCTGTGCAGAGCAGTTCACGTGATACTGAAGAATTTTGCATCGCTGACTGACAACAGAGCTGTCTCTCAAGTCTGCTGAGATACACGGGAAGACCAAAATATTCAAGAGAAAGTTAAAGCCAAGGCGAGGTCAGAGACAAAAGTAAAAACCTGTGCAGAGCTTAAAGGTCCCATATCATGCTCATTTTCAGGTTCATACTTGTATTTTGTGTTTCTACTAGAACATGCTGTAATAAAACTTTATTTCTCTCATACTGTCTGTCTGAATATGCCTGTATTTACCCTCTGTCTGAAACACTCCGTTTTAGTGCATTTCAACGGAATTGCAATAGAATTGTGTTGCTAGGCAAAAGCTTGGGTCCATGTTTACTTCCTGTTAGCTGATGTTATTTACATACACTGCAACAGGAAATAAACTGGGACACATTTAGAATGTTTATATTTAAAACTGTAATGGTCTAAATATTGTATATTTGTGACATCACGAATGGACAGAAATCCTAACGGCTTGTTTCAAATGCACAATTTCTGAATACGGGCTGTGTGTGTCTCTCCGTATATTGAGCGTTTTGATACTTTAACAGTATTTATATAGCACTTAAACCTGCTTTATAATATAAAAGACATGAAAATCTCACTTTTTACAATATGGGACCTTTTAACTTTTAGGCTCATTTAGCAGTCTGAAGGCAACACCGCCTGTGTTCATAGAAAAACCAACCCGTTCTCATTCCCAACTCATAGCATATTGGTCAGGACCCCTTGGTGTCACTTTCTAAAGCAATAAAAATGACTTGGTTAGGTTTAGTAAAAGGTTGTGGTTTGGGTTATATAAGTATGTTTGTTACGTAAGTTAAGTACGTAAAAGTCCTGTGTTTCATCCACCCAGCCCGACCTCCTCCCTACGAAGATGGAGTGAATGAACTTCCGGCGCACTTGTTCCATAGTGTCCAATAATGACACAGACGCTAAAGGGTGTCTTGTGCGTCGGTATGAGGCAACGAGGGGTGTGACCAAGTGTCGATATTTGATAACCTGGGAATGAGACCGGACTGGAAAAACAGTGGCTCCAGAAGTTGTGTGTCTCTGCTGTCTCCCTAAATCATGACGTCATAACCTCTCTGAACATAAAGCTAAAGCCAACTCCTCCTCTGTGCGACAACGCTGTCCAGAACTGTGACAGACCTCTTGCTGTGCTTCTTCACCAGGGAGTCACCTATTTGTACATGTCTTGATGAGTCTTCTGCATTTCAATCTGATGTTCTAGGTGCCTTTGGTGGCCCCCAACTGTGAAACCCCCCTCTGACGTGACGCCCGCTGAGAAGTCTGAAGCAACCTTTGAAGGCCTGCAGGTGTGAAGTTGGTCAGCAGCGGGCTGAGAGAGATGAAGACATGGGCCGTGTTTCTGGCAGCTCTGCTGCTCCCCAGCATCCAAGCAGGTGAGTCAAGGACATGTTTCTTTCCTCTTTTTACTTCTCTTTTATTTTCTTAAAAACAATGGGCTGAAGACACTTTTACATGAAATGCAATTCTATCACCCTATAAAACACTGTGATATCAAACTGACTCACATTACTCAGAGAGAGAGAGAGAAATGGGTGTAAAAATGAGATAGAAAGCAAGAGAAGAAATCTTAGCTAAACATCCATATTTCATGATGTTGGCCTTCAAATGAAGCGAAAAGAATGCATTAAAACGAGACATGACTGAAAATTCTGCTTTTTGAATAAAAGGGAGGGTAAATTGGGGCAAACTGAGTAACTGAAATATTCATGTGGGAGTCTTGATGAAATACAAATCTAATGTTTTCGAGCAAATGGCACTGAAAGCAATGGTGTCACTTTCAAACATACTCTATGTATTTCATGTCTTTTTTTTAAATCAGTTTATTCTTGTCATTATAATGAACATGGTCAATGTGGTTTATTCTTCTTAGCATGTTTCTGAGCATGCTCAGTGACATCTGCCTGACACGTAACTATTACAGAGATTGAAATACATTTCAACTACACTGGAGTCACCTATCATCGCAACAGCACAGATCTTTTATGTGTTTTTAAAGTCCAACTGAAATCACAAACTCTGATCCTTTCTGGAGTCAAAAACATGTCACAGTGATTTGTAAAGGTCTTTTTAAACGATGTGCGTGTGTGTGTATGTGTGTGTGTGCTTGGTTCAATTTCACTGCTCTCATCAGTGTAACTTGGAGTTGCAGCAGGCAGCTAAAGCTCTGACCAACCCACCATGCACTACCTACCTAGCACCAAGCAGCAGACAGATATAGTTAGTTAGTAAGTAAGTAAGTAAGTAAAATATATTTATATAGCACTTTTTACAGACATACATCACAGAGTGATGATCTTAACAAGATCATTATGCAAACATACAAGAAAGAGCTTGTATAAAGATGTGGTTACCACAGGAGCCACGTTATTAAGAAATGATTAAATAAAACACAATGCATAGAGAAAAGTATATAATAACTACATTAAGTGCGGGCCTGGTGCATCCAGGTTACCCAAACACCTGTCTAAACAGGTGAGTCTTTAACTGACCTTTAAAAGAATCCACAGAGTCATCAGACCGTAAAGGTGTGGCCAGAGCACTCCAGAGTTTAGGTGCTACGGCCTCGAAAACATGATCGCCACAGGTCTAAAGGTGAGGGTATGGGACAGACGTTTTTCATGTTTGACCTAAGAGAGCGAGCTGATGAGTAAGGGCGAAGTAGTTCGGCCACATATGTAGGAGTCTGATTGTGCAGTGCCCTGTAAGTAAGAGTGATAATTTTAAAGTGGATGCTATAGGCTATAGGCCCAGTCTGATAGTCTGTAGATATGTAGCCTTTAAATAAGATATATTTCAATACAATACAGTTGTACCGACAGGATACAGTAGAGCACATAGGCCGTTTCCAATGGTGACAAAGAAGAATGTGGTCATATGTGGCCCAGACCACCTCTGAATGTGGTCTGAAAGAACAGATCTCAATGCGTCCTCAATGCACACCTGTACTTAGAGCTGTCCCCTTGTGATTGGATCACTGAGGTCGCATGCTAATACCAGGTCTGAACAGGGCCACTGACTGAATACTAATGTTGCTCTTTGTCTGTGTAAATAGACAACTGACATGTTTGCCAAACCGACTGCATAAGATCATGTCAGTGTCATGTGTACAGCTGGTTGCACTGCTCCCAAGTCAAGTCAATTTGATTCATATAGGCCAATATCACAAATCATACATTTGACTAAAGGGGCTTTACAATCTAAACGGCATATGACACCCTCTGTCCTCAGGCCCTCGATTCAAATCAGGAAATACTCCCCTCAAAAAACCCTTTTACAGGAAAGAAATGGAAGAAACCTCAAGAAGAGGGATCCCTCTCCCAGGACGGACAGACATGCAATAGATGTAATGTGTACAGAATAAACAACATATTAAAATTACAGTATGGACAATCCATATGACCAAAAATTGTACATAGAATGTGAACATACTCTATAGAAGTAAATGGATGCGGGAGGATGTGAAGCAGTTTCCAGGTGACGTTGACCAGATAGAACCTGAGCCCCACAAATTCATACTTACATTTTCAAAAATGTTCAAATCATTAATTTCCTAAAACAGCTAGACATTGGAGTCTTTTTTTAGCAAATGCTACTCAAAATGCAACAGTGTGGCTCACTGATGTGATACATAGTAGGATCATTTCATTGTTGGGTTTCATGAAAAGTAGAGAATATCACCAGACATGTTAATGTACAGAGCAGTTTTGTATGTTGTAGCACAGAAAAAACTGCAGTTTAATTTCAATTGGACTTTAAAGGTTCTATATTTTAAAAAGTGAGATTTTCAGTTTAAGTGCTTTATAAATACTGTTAAACTATCAAAACGCTCAATATATGGAGAAACACAAACAGCCCATATTCAGAAATTGTGCGTTTGAAACAAGCCATTTTTTCATTTCTGTTCATTTGTGATGTCACAAATATACAATATTTAGACCGCTTCACGGTTTTAAACGTAATCATTCTAAATGTGTCCCAGTTTATTTCCTGTTGCAGTGTATGTGAATATCATCAGCTGACAGGAAATAAACATGGACCCAAACTGTTGCCCAGCAACGCAATTCCATTGCAATTCTGTTGAAATGCACTAAAACGGAGTATTTCAGACAGAGGGTAAATACAGGTATATTCAGGCAGACAGTATGAGGAAAATGACGGGGTTTTTTTACATTACAACATGTAAACATGTTCAGTAGAAACACAAAATACAAGTATGAACCTGAAAATGAGCATTATATGGGACCTTTAACAGTTTGTGAACAGCAGTTGGAGTCTTGTGGCACAGAGGAGTCAACTATATCAGGCTCTGGATACACAGACAATACTTTGTAGCTTAGGGTTTGGTCTTTAATAGGATCCATTGATAACAATAAAAAGACAGAACAATGCCAGTGCTATCCTTTAATGGGGCTGTGTGTAGCCTGACACCATTAAGATAAGCACTACCACTAGCTGACTATTGCACTTCTTTCTGCTCTCCAGTCAGCTCTCTGTTGCCTTTATCACTTTATCCTGCCTTGTTACATTGTGTTAGACTCATCACTGTACATTATTTTAGTCCAAAAATCTGCAGTGGAGTGTACCCAAATGTAGCGCCTGCTCTGTATGTTAACACCAGCAGCTGTCGAGAAAAATGATGGATTAGTCCCTGAGCCACAGCACAACGAGATGCTGCTGTCAAAGCCCTGTAGCCTTCAGACTGACTGTACCTAAGGTATGCCCATAAGTGTATGATATTCTGCTGCTAATGGATGTGGATTTGCAATTAAAGCGGAAGTAGGTGAGATTGGAGCAAATATGATTAAAAAAAGTTAGTGCTATAAACCGGTCGCTATATCGTGACAGTAGTATGTGAAACAGGTAACTTGAAAAAAATCATGTGCCTCTGTGTCCTCCGGTGCTCCTAACGGCATCTGAGAGATTTCTCAGACTGGAGGAAAGCAAGCAGTAAGAGCTGATCTGAGTCCGCTGTCCATCTGCTGCCTATGAGATCCGGCTGTCAATCACTCGTGAACTCCGACTAACCGGTCAAAATAGACAGCGTTGATCAAATATGAATCAATATTCTGTTACTGTAATGCCTATTTCTCTCCTCAGATGTTCTCAGAATCATCTTGTAGTGCACGGTTTAGCTGTAAAATGAGAATGTTTGTGACCTGGCAGCCATGTTGAGATCAGGTTGAGATGGGTTGAAGGAACGCCAAGTTTCGGTCACATGACCGGAGCACAGCCAATAGGAACGCTCTCTCTCTCTGAAATGGCCTGTGATTGGTCAAAGTCTACCGTCACAGGCTAGATTTTCTAAAGTCTGAAAAGAGAGCCATGAGGAGGAGCAGAAGTCTAGTTTTCTCTCAGAACACTTGAATTACAATATGCTGAAAGGTTATTATGGAATTTTTGCCCAATGATGACAAAAATGTACTGCCTACTGCCACTTTAAAAGGGTTGGTTCGCCCAAAATTAATATTAAATTGAGTGAAACTAGCCTTTTCCAGAAGTTTTGAGATGGACAACACATTCTCACTGCCAACTCATTAAATTAGGAAAAGATTGTGGTTGGTGTTAACTTGACCGACTCACAAGACTAATGATTGGAATGAGTCACATGACTAATGATGTGACAAAAAGTTAACGTTGAGGTTTAGTTTCAAAAACAGTAGGGTGGGAAACAAAAATTGATTCACTTATGTATCGCGATTTTTTTACGATTTTTAAATACATTTTTTAACGCCAGAATCGATATATTTCCTTCATTTGGGTCTATGTGGAGGTAGAAGGACGATACCGCTTTTATTGTTGTAGTCTGAGTAAGGTGATGTCATATCCGTTCCGTATCCTTCAAACAAAACAAACAAGCCGGCAGCCGCGAGCCGAAACAAAAAAGTAGAAAATGTTGGAGGATCAGCGTGGATACAACCCGCATCCTTACATGTTAAATGGTAAACACTACACATCCAGTAAAGGATGGAAACACTTTGGGTTTCACACATTGACAGGAAAAGCAGAGCTTGACATCACGGCTAAAGCTGCATTCTAACTCTGCTACGGACAGGAAACGTTATCGTATCGCGGTAACGTTGCAGTCGAGCCGGCCGTCGCTCTCATCTCCGTGGTCAAATGGGCTGACGCTACAACTGTAGATCACCCAGATACTGACATTTCTGTTCTCTGCATTCAAACGGCCCCAATGGAGCTGACCATGGATGGATAAAGAGAACGGAGCTGACAGGAGAGCTAGAGACCACCTTGAAGAAGTTACAGGAAGTAGACATGTGTGACTACGTCCGGTTTTCAAAATAAGGTGTTAACAAAGGGAACTATATATACAAAATACATATATGGAAATAAGAGTGATTGGATTATATTCACCAGAAGTATAGAACATTACATGTCCCTTATAAATTAAAAAGAAAATACCACTAATTTGTGAGGGAAATATCTGAAAAAATAAATAAAAAATAATAATTCCTGACAATGACTGATATATTTGACTTCAGGACATCTCTGACTACATACATGCTGAAAATCAAACATTCTTACTGTATTAATTTAGCTATTTTCCAAAGTCCCTAGAAGTGTATGATTCAACTTTTCCCCATGGTCTAGTGTTAAAAAAAAGTGAACAAAAATCTAAATAATATATATAAATTAATCAAATCGCACTACTTGTAGAATCAGCACCCAAGTATCGTGATAGCATCAAATCGGGTGATAGATGAAGCCCTAATAAACTGGGTGAAAGTCCTGTGTTTGCCTTTCACATCATCAACTGTCTGGAGACAACCATGTACTCCAGCTGTACCCTCCAAAATAAAAGTGTCCACCTACTCTATAGTCACATCGGATTTTACGGGTATTTATCACAGCCTGCTCATAATTTAGCGACAACAACTTGACACGACAACACAGGCAGCATATACCTTTTCTCCAAAACGTATTATATAATGTAACATATACTGCAATTTCTAGGAGACAGGGCTTGCAGAGTCACAAAAAGTGGACAAACCCACTACTTACATGACATGAGAAAGAGGAAAATGAGAATGTGTTATTCTGGTGTGTAATTTGGATAAAATTACCCTTTAAAGGTCCCATATTATAAAAAAGTGAGATTTTCATGTTTTTTTATTATAAAGCAGGCTTAAGTCCGATATAAATACTGTGAAAGTATCGAAACGCTCAATCCACAGGGAAATACAGACAGCCCGTATTCAGAAACTCTGCATTTGAAACAAGCTGTCAGGATTTCTGTCCATTTGTGATGTCACAAATATACAATATTTAGTCCCTTTACACAGTTTTAAACGTAAACATTATACGTGTGTCCCAGTTTATTCCTGGTTGCAATGTATGTGAATGTCATCAGCTGACAGGAAGTACATATGGACCCAAGCTGTTGCCTAGCAACGCAATTCTGTTGCAATTCCATCAAAATGCACTAAAACGGAGCGTTTCAGTCAGAGGGTAAATACAGGCCTATTCAGGCCGACAGTATGAGGAAATTAAAGGGTTTTTTGAACATTACAGTATGTTAACATGTTCTATTAGAAACACAAAAAACAAGTATGAACCTGAAAATGAGCATGATAGGGGACCTTTAAATTTTTTAATTCAGTGGCTAAATTTTGTCTGTTTTTCATCCAATACAGATCTCTGCCAGGATTGTCTGCAATGACTACTGCTCTAATGTTTGACTGAATGAATACAAACCACAATTGTTTGTTTGTGGAATAGTGCTCAAGGTATTAGAAAAAAGTATTAACTTACACATATCTCTTAATTCTCTCTCACTGTTATTTTTTAACTACAGCTTTATTGTGACTGCAAACAGAGGCTCTCCGAGCCGTCAGCAAATCTTTTTAATCGCAACCACAAGAGCACCTCAATCTGAGACAGCTTGGCTTTGTATTGGAGGTTTAGGGGGCTGCATCTCAATGAGAAGCTCAAAACACCGAGGAATGCAGTGACAACAGGTAGCGGCATAAGTAGAAGTAATAATATGAGACATTTTCGTATGAATTAACGGTTATTTTGTTCCTCTCTGGCCAACTGATATAAAACAACAGTGACTTTTACCTCTTCAGATAAATTGGATTACATTCTCCTTTTATGGGTTTAGGAAATTGCCTCATCTTTTCTGCTCATTAAATCTTCATTGGGTTATTTAAATTCTGCATTGTCACTAAACTTAATACAAGCTTGTTTTTGTTCGTTCCTGAAAATCTGACATTATAAGATAAGATAAGAAGTTTTCATCTGACAGCAACACCCAGGGTCTCGTAGCTCTTTCCTTTGGTGAAGTCACCTGTTGTGCAGAATGTGGTGTTTCATATTTCTGTTGATAACGCCGTCCCGACCCACGGTGTCGTCGCGGAAGCGTAGCGCCCCCTTCCGGTTCACCCTTCAGGTAAGTGCGGTTAGCTCTGTTGCCGTTATTTGCACTGTTAGTGCTACTAGCGCCGTTGGCTGCTAGATGCCGGCTCAGCTGTCACCATGTTGAGAGCCGTGGGGAGGCAATCCTCATATGTTCTGCGTGTCGAATTTAGCACCTTTAGTAGCAGAACAACTGGGGAGTAAAGAAGAAAATAGCACCACCTAATGCCAAAATTAGACTACATCACATTTATGTCTTTCAAGATTGCACTATGTCAGTTCAGATGATTGTAGTGACACGAATTCCGGTCATGACTTGAGTTAAACAACATGGTAGAACTCTGACCACGGTTGCAGTCAGGTTCATGACCTGCAGGATGAATGGGAGACAGACTTCCATGATCATGTATCACGGAGCACATCAAAGAATTTTGACGTTGTCATTTTTTTCTTTTCTTTCAACACACAGAATTGTTTTTCTTCTGCTGTGATGCTCCACACGGGATAACATCACAAATTGTCATACCTGACATTGGACCATTATTGGGCTGATATCATGTACATGTAGTCCGTACGGAAGCCCTAAACTACGACGGCGTATTATGGCCAATTTAGGTAAAAAAAAAATAATAATTTCGGAATTGGTGGAGGGGGGTAATATTCAGAGAAAAAAACTTTCTGAGATTAATGTAAATATACAAGAAAAAACCTTGGATATTCTCTGACCTTAAAGTGGCAAATTTACAAGAGAAAATTCTGAGATTCTAAAGTCGTAAGATTCCGAAAAAAAAAAATTGGAAAAACAGTGGAGTGCAAAACTGTGGTAATGAAAAATAAAGGGTTTTTTTTGGGAACCACATCGGTTCACTTTGCAAGGTTTGATCAACCCTCATCACACCACAGACGTAACTGTTAAACACTTGGGTAACGTGAGACGCTGAGTGCAATTATACATAGCAGACTCTCCATCCATTCTCATCCATTTATCCGGGGCCGGGTCACTGGGGCAGCAGGGTATTCCAGACGTCCCTTTCCCTAGCAAACTCTAAGGACGTAATTCACCAGAATCTGTGGTCCAACTCAAGCAGTTACGTTATGTTCCTTTTCTTTGTTGTTTTCCCTATTGGGAAAACATCAGTCTGTAGCCACGGTAACACAGTTATGTCTTCTCAACGATTGTTTTTAAGTGTTAGCTTTGCTGAAATAAAAGACACACCTTCACGTAGTCAAAGATAAAAGTTGCTCATCTCCACTTTCCTGTAACTTCTACAATATTAGTATTTACTTATGTTCATAAAAGAACACAAAGAACATGAAAGAAAACGTGTATATGTATCTAACGGAATTCAGATGGTGGCTGGCGTTACCATGGTTTTGACTCCACTATTTTTCCTTGTTTCTGTCGCGTAAATTTTCAACCTGCATTTTGTATCGGAATATTAATCCCCTCCCACGGCTGCATATATTTTTTTTTACCTACAATGGCCCTAATACGTCATTGTACTGAGCGGACATGATGCAAACATGTAACACGCCATTATCTCGAGAAAACAAGCTTTATTAACTCAAGATGATTTACTTGTGATCTTGAGATAATGGCATTAAAAACATGTTTGCATCATGTCCATCTAGGGCTTCAGCATATGTCTGAGCATGCACTTCTTCAGCAGACAAATAAAATAATGCAAAAGTGGCCCGATTTTGATTGGCAGCTGATCTCTGGAAGGTTGTACGACCTGTTGGAAACTGTTTAGTTGTTCAGAACATCCACACCGTCAGTTTCAGAAAGGTACAGAAATGGTAGGACACTGATTTGCTTTGCAATTTCATTAAATGGAAGTTTAAGATTCCCTGTCATTTTTGGGATGTTAAAAAGCAAACAGCAAAAGAATACATCGAAGAATAATCCAAAAAAGCAAATGAGGATGATTTATAGTGGATATAGAGACAAGCCTCATAGTCAGACACATTACGTAGGAAATATGGAAATGGAAATGTGCAAAATGTGTGAAAAATACAAGCGCTAAGCAGCTTCAGCTCATTAGCAAATGTGTTGTTAAGATGGATTTGTTTTGTTTAGACAAGCCGTGCCATCAGTTCATTTCCTCTCCATTTCACACAGTGTACAGCAGCGTTCAGACTTCCAATTCCCTTCTTTAAGTGCTGTCAGAACTGCCTCGATGCAGCACAGCCTTCTTTTTCATTCTATTTGTTTTCTTTTTAAGAAATCAATGCTGCAGTGAATTGCACTGAAGTTGACCAAGAATGCATGACTTTGATTAGCGAAGACAAAAAGCTTTCAGGGAGACGGCATAGCTTAGCATAGCTCTTGCTGTTTTCAAAGTCTCCCGTTACTGCGACAACCAGGTAATCTGATCACAGGTTGATCTGTAATGTCAGCACAGTTCAGTGTAAATACAAACCCACCACCAGTTTATCACTGAAATAGCGAGTTATTTGTAGGATGATAATAAGCCATAAAGAAAAAAGGTTTTGCAGCCACGTCGTTGTCACGTAACTTCTGTACTTAAGTAACGGCACTTATTTTAACCCAAACCACCAAGTTGATCTTTTCCTGAAGCTAACTAAGTAGTTTGTTGCCTTAGTCTAACCAAGTTGATCTATTCCTAAACCTAACTAAGTAGCTTTATTTAATGTATGAGTTGGAATAAAAGCAATAGCTTTTTACCTTTTGTCTTTCAGTCCAAACGTTCAACAGTTTGATATATAGTCTACAGTTCCAGCCCTTCTACACAGAAAAAGTTACACAGTGGTGTTTTGACATCTTCAGCCTGGACTGCGTGAGCATCCATGATTGGAATTGCCTTTGATTCCATCTTCCCCTCATGGGCAACTCTGGAAAACTAATTATTTGGAGGCTTGGTTTTTGCAACTTTATGACCACTCAAACTGTCTCTTAATCCTCTTATTAACTCTGATGAAAGAATTCATTTAAACATTTTTAATTACTAATTTAACCGGAGTGCTGTCCTAATGATGTACATTCTTTAGGATTCAGCACCCAGATCAGCTCATTAGAGTTGAGTATTTTGATTTGTTAATATTTAATTTCTCTTACTGGAACCATTGTTGATGATTTCTAATATTTCTACTTTTCTTTTTTTTGGCTCCTCAAACAATATGAAGCCACAGTACGCTGCTTGTTGTTGAGTATATAGCCAGATGGTTGAATAAGGAGCTAAACTGTGAGCATTGGTGTTTTCGGACTGGTCTACCACGACAACACATTCTCACTCCCTAAACTCGCTTAATACCTCAATATATGCTGCTTACATACATGAAGTTAGGTTTAGGCAACACAACCACTTAGGTAGGGTTAGGAAACGGTCGTTGTTGATGTTAACTTCACTGACTAGCGACTCACGTTGTGATGGAATTTTCCGTCTATTCCTCTCTCGGCTGGGTCGGGGGTCAGCGTGTCCCTCGTGCTGACATCATTGGGTTGCATTCCTGTCTGAGTGTGAGATGGCTTATCTGTGCAGCTGCAGTTAGTGAAAGGAGCCTGTTGCTCGGGCAACCAAGGTCACAGAGACGCGGAGCACCTCACTGGTGGAGACCTGACAATTTTCCTTGATCAAGTTTCAATAAAACCTTCTGCGTAAAACATCAACGGCTCCTGGGCCTCTTCCTTCCTGCTGAATGAGTTAACCTGTGAAAGAAATTCCACAACACACGGAACTGACGATATTGACGACTCACGTAACTCGTTGGACTGACGATGCCGACGAGTCACGTAACTAAAGACTGACGTGACAAAATAAGTCAACGTTACTTTTAATTTCACACGGACCACGAACAGCGGTCTCCTGGTTGAAAGTCTTGTGTTTGTTTCTTCAGCCATCATTGAAGTTGTGAAGAAACCATGTGTAATGCTTTGAAGTCTTTCTTTCTACTGATATATTTGTGCGGTATAACTCTCCCTGACTCACCTGTGTTGATGGTTTTCTGATGAAGGTCAGGCACAGTTCAGTTGTGTTGTCGGATTAAGAAAAGAATTTCAAGCAAAGCAAAGGAGCAGGTTCAGCAGTTTTTCTCACAGCTGTCAAACGCTCCAGCAACTGGCAGCCACAGATCTCCAAGGGCCGGCTTCAGACGCTCACTCAGAAATGTGTTTCAACAGCTGCTGACGAGGAAGTTTTTACTGTATGCTGTATGTAGGGTTTTGCCTTTGGCTTACATTTTATGTCTGTATGAGTAAGTCAATTGCAGTCAATTGAAATAAAAGGGTAGACAAGAAAGAAAAACAAGACAAGGCTAGTTAAGTGACTGCGAATGAACTTGCAGAAACTTGAATGTAAAGTAAAGTTAAAGTAACATATGTAACGAGAAGACAATACAGTATTTTCACATAATCGAAATAACTAAGTAACAGCTTTGTTAGATTCACTGTGTGCAGAATAAGGTAATACAATCATTAGGGGAATAGTGTCTTAGTCATAGCAGGGCAGCAGACACTCTGAGTCCTCCAGAGCCAAACAGCCGTCGCTCACAGACAGCAGGAGCCAGCTGATTGCACATCACCACCTATCAATTTGTGTTAGCCCTCTGGGAAATCTACTTGACAGTTCAGGTCCCTGGCCAGTCAATGCCATTGACGGATCCATTAGGTGGCAGGGAGATGAGGTAACCACCACACACACCGGAGAGCAATAGACTGGAACTCTATCGGCAGACTGGACAGTTACACACAGTGTCTTAGTGCTGTGCTGACAATAACAGACACAAACTAAATGGGTTTATCAGTCACTCTTACTCTCGAGTGAGCAATCCAATAACCTTGTGTGCTATTTCATCCCCATTTAGATAGTAGGGGAGCTGAGAAAGTTACAGAGTAGACAAGGAATGAAAAAAAATCAGATCGGCAGAGAATTCATTGACGAACCTGATGTACTAATAATGCTGATCTTATCAATTGACGATGATAACTCACAGATTTTATTTATTTCTACATGATTTTGAAGCTTTTCCAACAGTGCCTTTCAACAGTCTCTAGAAAAAAATGAACCAACCTGTTGCTTTCAATAAACAGTGACAGGTTGGTCTATGTATAGTGTATATAAATATGAATGTCCGGGTGCATGCACACCCAGTTATTCTTTCTCTCGGTCTCTATTAAGTATTTCTTTCTGATTGTTGAATTCAAAATAGGGAATCAATTCTTTTGATATATTTACATATATGCCTGATGTACTTTACTTGAGTATGTACTTAGTTACGTTCCACCACTGATGAGTTGAATGCATCTTTAGAAGTTAAATGTTTGTGTATTTTCTATCTCCTACAGTGTGTCCGGATAAGGAGCCAGGATTGCAGCCATGGATGCCGGGACACAGCGAAGACCATCGTGTTACAATCGGCTATGGCAGGAAGGTCCTCCTCACAACTTCAGCTACGGTCCACTCCATTGAGATTCTCAGCGGAGGTATGCTTGACAAATCCATTTTTTACTCACCTTTCTTTAAAATCACAACGAAATGGTAGTTAGAGTTTCTTTCTTATATGTAAAATGACATATTTTGTGTGTGGGGGGGGTTGGTATAGTTATGGGGGGATTTAAATCAAATCCTTTAGATGTGATTGGGTTGCTTAAATGTGGGCGTGGCTTAACAAATAGCTTGATATTGAGTGCTGCAGGGATGATGTATCTTTGTAAGCCAACCAGGAAATTTTGCCATTAGATTTTGGATTATTGCAAAAGCTCTCTGGCAAAGACTCTGTGACAAACAAACGTTTACATGATGAACACCACTTTTATGATTTTTGAAGTGTGAATGCAATTGCCGAAAGTAAAAGGCTAACATTAAGCTATAAACGAATTACACCACATTGCATGAAGGCGAGTATACACAACGAGGCAGTAAAGGCGGACGAGTCGGCGTGATGACGTTTAGTAGTCTCATTTAGCCACTTGTTAGCAAACGCCTTTTTTAGGACATGCAAAAGTTTCAAAATTCACGAGTAGGATATTTACTGACGCATTTTATATCGTAGAACAAAAAAACGTTAAAATCTCTTCAGATGGTGTTAACCACAGACCTTATTTCAGACATCTAACTAAAAACCCATTGACTTCCAGATGAAGGAACCGGAAGTGCTAAATTGTATAGGGAGAAATGTATTATTATTTTATTCATTAAACAATAAGATGGTGACTGCCAAAACGCCAAACTCGAGGCTTCAAAACCAGTGGGTGACCTCATGGTGACTACGTCCACTTCTTATATACAGTCTATGAGAGAACCCCATCTGCACTGTTAGATCAGGAGGAGGAGGATGAGTAAGAAATGAATGAATTAAACCTAAAAACAGTTTGTGCCTCCTTCTACAGTATGATATTGCTATGCTAGCTACGACCCACAAGCTCACGGTCAAGTGTGCTTTTCTAAGATGGGTGAGATAGCTAGTCAGCCTAAATCACATTTGATGGAAATACACCTGTGTATATAACCCAGAGTTTCAAGATGAGTCACCAGAAATACTGTACCATTTTACAGGAAGAGAAAATAAAGAGATTTTGATATTAAAACAGTCCAGCATGAGAGATAAGTGAACAGTTAACATAGGCACACAGCAATAGAACTAAAGAATACATTATTTCACTGTGTCTTTAACTGCTCAACAACAGAGTATTCAGTGAAGGCAGAGCAGTGAAGTCACACTCACATCAGCTGATCTTCAGCCATTTTATTCATGCTTGGTATCATTGGCTCATTGATGCATCATCTGTTTGGCTTACCGGCTCATTAGCTCAACATCCAAACCTTTACTCATTGAAGTGAACCAGGCTGCCGTAACAGTCAGTTCACACTATTACTCTGCTGACATCTTCAGTCCTCGCTGCTGTGACACCTTCCACCACCCCAACCTCCTCCTCATATGACTGAACTCTTCACTAATCACTAATGAATGAAACTCTAATAATGTATTTTAAATGGGTTTTAAGGGTAAGTAATGGATTCAATTTATCAATTGTATTATATGAAGGTATATTTAATGCAATATCTTGGTTTTGAAGTTAAGGTTTAATTTTCCATTATTCAAATTAACGGACCAGTTCATCCAAACGTGTGTGTTTTGGGGGGTAAATTAAGGATATTATAAGGAAATGTTGCTTGGTATTATTTGATCGTGTTGACTTGCTAAGATCTAATGCTCATGTATATTTACAGCTATTTCTGATTCTATACCGTTATAGTATGCATTGTGGGGCGTTAGCGCTACCAGCAGAATCCTAAACGGCTCAGACTATTTTACAGTTCAGAGCAGAGTGTTTTCTGCTACATTTAACCGTAGAACCATTTACTATATCAATTCCCTGACAGAAAAGTCTCCGACTGAATTATCTCTCAAAGTCAATGAATATATTCAATCTTGTCGAATATGTTGTACAAAAGCACAAAAAGAGTATCGTTTTTCAAGACAAAAATGTGGTGAAAGCAGGGTCTAAAGTATAGCACATGGAGATGGAGATGATGTTTGAAGTTCAACAGCCATTCACCACTTCACTACTGAACTGGAATCATTAGACTGCAGACCTGGTAACGCAGGTGGTTAGCCAGCTCCATCTGGCATGTGTGTGTGTGTCTGCCTGTCTGTGAGGACAACCTGAGTCCAGGGCCTTAAATGGTAGGAAGAAGTCTGAGGGCACTGGAGCATGAATGACCTGCCAGGAGCCTTCATCACTACCATCCCTCCACCTTCTCTCTCTCTCTCTCTCTGTCTCTCCCCTTTAGGAAAGCTGGTGATTGCTGACACCAACCGGGCCATACTGCTTCGAACCAAACACATTCTGATTGGGAACAAGGGGGAGCTGCACATCGGAAGCCCGGACTGTCCTTATAAAGGCAACCTCACCATCTCCCTGTTTGGAAGGTACAGTTGAATGAAAGTTTAGCATGAAAACAGCGATAGGTAGGGCGGCAAGGTTCTTTTCAAGAAGGGATGCTAATCAACTTATTAACATAGTCACTTTAAATATTCAAATCAACCAATTATGTGTTATCTGATGTTCTGAATCTATATTTGGCCTGTCATTAAAAATGTCGTCCCGTCATCTACCGCGTTTGTCTTCCTCACAGCGGACAGCCAGAAGCTCCCGCACCTCAAAGTCTCACCACATCTCCATGTTGTTCTCCTTCGTCGTTCCCCTCGGTGTGTCTGAAATCATTCCTGCTGCCATCGCTCCGTTTGTTTATGAGTCACGGTGACCTGTGACAGTTACGTCACAGACTGTGCGCCCTCATTTGCAACCAAATAGGCTTGTCCCGTCCCATTTGTTAGTAACCCTGGTCCGTGCCATTCACATCAAAAACGACCCTGGTCCGACCCTCATCTGACCCACCTCTCGACCTGGGTTGCAAAGCCGAGTCAGTCGACCCGGGTTAACCCTTTCATACACACAATCAACCCTGGTTGAGTCCTCGGTGTGAAAGGGGTATTAGAGTGAAATAGACCATAAAGCAGGGGATGCTTTAGGGCGTGGCTACCTTGTGATTGACAGGTCGTTACCACGGCATTGTCCGGTCTGGGAGTTGTCAGTGTTTTCGTCTTACAACTTTAACCCTTTCACAGTGCGTTTTCAGTTCATGAAAGTTAATTGTAAAATTTTGGTCGCCTAAAACATGTCTTATTCAGCATTCGGTTTTACTTAGCTCCACCCTCTTGTGTCAGTTCTGGTTCCAAAAAGCCAAGATGGCGACGGCCAAAAGCCAAGATGGTAACAGCCAAAACCCTGAACCCAAGGCTTCAAAACAGCAGTCCACAAAGCAATGGGTGACGCCATGGTGACTACATCCACTTCTTATATAAAGTCTGTATTAATATTAAACTGGATGCCTGTCAGACAGTTAACCTTAAAGGATAAGCCAGGCACTGTTTTTTGCTAATGTCGACAAATCTCATGTAGAGACCAAAAACCAGTGATGAATTGATACTGCAAAGTATTGCCTTAGCCCTGATCCACAACTGTCACACCCATAAAATGTATTACCATCCATGAGTAACAATCTGTTACAGGAAATGGCAACCCAATACAAACCTGGACCAAGACTAGTAAATCCTAGCTTATTCCTCCGTGCCATATAGCTCAATTCCTTCATTACCATGAACACACACACACTCTGCTGTAGTTTATTTTGACTCAATCCCACATGCTGTCCTGCTGCCAGAAATATTCAGAACACCAAATGTGGATTCATCCTCTGATTCATCTCAATATCTTTTTTTTATTGTCAGAAAATCTCATGTGCAATGAATACATCTATACTAATAAGAATGTGTGTGTGTATCCAAAGCCTGATATATTATATTCCTCTGTGGCAGAGAGCTCCATTGTTGTCTAAAAACACATCAATTAGTCACACTGTTGCACTGGGTGACATGTTCCTTCATTACCGTGAACACACTTTAGTGTATTTGGACTCCATCCCACGTACACCATCCTGACGCCACAAATACTCACTAGAGCACCATATGTGGATACACTTGCCTCTGAAAATAGTCCCCAACAAATCCACTATTTCCTCTCGTGTGAGTAATGTTTGCTAAAAAACTACAGTCGAAAGCTGTTTTAGGAAATTACTGAGCCTATTCTAAAAAATGAAACAATATATTTGTGAGCCATTTTAGCAACGTGGCTCGAGGGATGGCTATGTCGGCCAGTCATGAGACACAGACTTTCGTGTTCCCCAGAAGATGAAACCCTACTGACTTTGGTGATCCCCTGACTTTTCATCTAGTGCCACCATCAGGTTAAAAAAAAAAATGATTTTCCCAATAAGCTACTGCAGTTTATAACCAAATACCTGCAAAACAAATGGCATTCTCATCAGCCTCAGCTGTTGGGGCGGAGTGGTGGATGTTTTCTCAAAAATAAATAAAAAAATACATTTTAAAATTAAATTAAGAAATTGAAAATACCTTCAACTTTGTTTTCCCTCAAATGAATGGAGGTAAATGAATGGAGTTAAAGTTCTATTACTGGACAAATATTGCCATCTATGTCCACTCTACAATGTCATGTATGGCTAGCCTACTACTACTACTATGCTATTCCCTAAGTAAGGGATAATGTGCAATGAACCGGTTGTTGTGAACTAAAGTTGAAAAATAATTTCCGTAGTCCCAGACAAGGGAAACTCTCTACAGGACTCCCAAACTGTCAGTGCATCATGACGGGGTTAGCCCTGTGATTAAAGGGGGTGAAAGCCACAGATGCACCAAGTTGGCCGACCTTATGAAAACGCCTATGGTGTGTGCATATTAGTGCACATGAACGTGCGGTACACCTAGGGTCCCGTTTTGAATATATGGCCACCCTATTTAAAGTAGAAGTTTTGAGACATGTTTCAACTTCTTCTCTTTACTACGGTACCATCTATGAGGGACACAGGATTGTTTTCCCCCCAAAAAAAGAGGTTTGTGGTCATGCAAGCCTACTCTGGATGACCTATTGCCTAATGCGCTAAAACAGAGCGTTTCAGGGCAGAGGGTAAATACAGGCATATTCAGTTCGACATTATGAGGAAAATACATTTTTTTTTTTGACTTTACAGCATGTAAACATGTTCTGGTAGAAACACAAAATACATGTATGAACCTGAAAATGAGCATAATGTGGGACCTTTAAATATTCTATACTTCCTCGCCTCAAATGGCACTTGTAGAGAGACATGTATTATTAAAAAAATCTTTATAATTCTCCCACACTGTTCTTAGATTGGATGACAGCGATAAGGAACACAGCTACTTTGGGAGGAAGTACATTGGCGTGGGGACAGGAGGGACACTCGAGATCCACGGAGAACAGAAGCTGTCGTGGACGCTCCTCAACAAGACCCTCCACCCCGGAGAGAGCAACCAAAACAACTACCTGTTCCAGAGAAGCTGGGGGAGCCGAGGCATCATTATCCACGTCGTCGACCCCAAGACTGGCGAGGTGCTGCACGATGACAGGTAAAGGGTCCTCTCGAAGCAGAGGCCGCGTCTCGGCTGCTGAACAATCATGACACTCTTCATTAGAGCAGGAATGATGTGGTGGCTGACATCTCATAAGCTGTCTAACCACCGGCTTGTAATGAAGGAGACAAATGTGACTCTAATGGCCTTAGCGTTGTTTCATGCAAGGATATTAAATGTAGAAATTGATGTCATCCTTAATATCCTTTTATGCTTAATTATCCATTGCATTTTTTATTCCAAATGGAGGTCAGATGCATTGATATACAGCTTTTATTGTGGTAAATAGGTTCTTGTAATTTTCAGAGGAGGAAGCAAGTCATTGGACTGCATCCAGTCTCCACTAATTTACTGTCATTAGACTTTGTCTGATTAGAGGTGACAGCCATAAAATGCACTGAGTAAATTACAACACAGTTAATATGCAGACTGAGTCAACTGTGGTGTAGAGATTAAGGAACAATTAAACAATACATGTAATTATGAGTGGATAGACAGCAAATATTGCTTTGAAGTGGGATGGTGTTTTACTAATGGATGTCATCGCTTGTTCAACTTATATTTGATCTTGATGTTTAGCTCTTGCGCTTCATGAAGGTACACTCCCTAATTTTTTTCCTTTTTAAATATATTATTAATGTATTTTCTATCAGTGAAAAAATATACATACATCATAGATATATCAGAAATGCTCCTTTATTCTCCAAGCCTCTGAGTGGGTGGGCTGCATGGGCCACGGGTTACATTGGCAGCTGAGCCAGCAGGGGTGCACAGAGAAAAAACAGCACAGACGGGAGGCACAGTTATGAAACTTAAATATATATATATAAGACATGTCATTTACAAAAACGTCTTTATGCTGTTACAGGAAAAAAAAAAAAAAAGTATGAAACTTAATTTCAGTTGGACAAAATCATCAAATGTTTTTTTAAGGAACCAACACGTTAGTTTTACATGCAGAGCGCTTTTCAAAATGCATTTTCTGGCCCGTCTTTATTTTAGGATGAATGGAAGACACAATAATGATTTTGTTTCTTCCTCTTTTCCTTTTGTAACCTCCCTTCACTCCCACAGGTTTGACACATATCGTAGTAAGGACGAGAGCCGTCGCCTTGCAAAGTACGTGGATGGCGTGGAGGCGGGGCTTATACTAGCCATGGTGGTCAACGACGAAGGCTCCAACAACTTGGAGGACTTGGCCAAGAAGAGCCTCTCCAGGCTGGGCAGCCAGCACATCACCACTCTGGGATTTCGGTGAGCTCTCCTGTCATATTGTTTTTGAAATCACATGACATCCAATTTAGCCTCGTGCCAACTTGTGATGGGAATCTTCATTTTGATTTTCTGAAACAAAAAAGTTCATAATTCAGTCCTGCATTTGTTCAAACCCTCACAGGTACTGCATTCAGCATAACAAATATGCTCAAATCATAACATGGCAAACTGCAGCCCAACAGGCAACAACAGCTGTCAGTGTGTCAGTGTGCTGACTTGACTATGACTTGCCCCAAACTGCATGTGATTATCATAAAGTGGGCATGTCTGTAAAGGGGAGACTCGTGGGTACCCATAGAACCCATTTACATTCACTGATCTGGAGGTCAGAGGTCAAGGGACCCCTTTGAAAATGGCAATGACAGTTTTTCCTCGCCATAATTGAGCATAACCTTGGAGCGTTCTTTAGGCTCTTTTGCAACAAGCTATATATGGCATGTATCGTTGGTACCAATGGATTCCTTTGGTTTTTTTATTTTCATATGATGCCAGTATCTTCACTCTTGCTTTAAAACTGGGCTCAGTTACAACCTAAAAAATTCCCAAGGTGCGTTAATGCGTTAAAAAAAATTGTGGCGTTCAAACAAATTTGCATTAGCACGTTATTATCGTGTTAACTTTGACAGCCCTAATAAATACAGTTTCATCCTCTCTATTTATATACATGAGGAGGACAGAGAGTTAAAAACACCCCTCAGTATAATGCAGTCCAGTACAAAACCATCACCTACTGTAAGTCCTGAATTCATTCTCCTGTTAGCTCTGGTTTGGTCTACACCAACTCCTGAGAAAAAAAAACATCCGTCTCTGTTCACCGAGCCCCCAGGAAGTGCGCCGGTCGTCGATTCTGACTTTCATAGTGGCCAAATGGCGGTACTACAACTTCCATGTCCGTCACGTGATGCCATTGGGCCCAAAAATAGTTTTCCCATAGACTTACATTGGGAAAGAGACGTCTGTAACTCAGCGGGTCATTTTTTTGAGGTGAATCAACTTCCCAGTACGAACACCTAAATAGCTCTTATTTAAAAAACAAGTTTCTAAAGTTGTAAAACGCACTAATAGCTGAATCCAGAGTTATTTCCCTTACTCTGTTCATGTGAGTGAGACCCAGACTGAGGCTGGAGTGCAAGCCGTGACAACGGCGTAACGTTGGGACTCCGTGACCGAGTCATGTGACCGAGCGGACGCTACTCTGCCAATCATCTCGGACGCTACTCCGCCAAGATCCCGGTACCTGTCCAGATGAAAGTCGAGCAATTTAGACTTCATGCGCCAATGAGCAACTCTCATAGGAATGAATGGGGCCCCGCCTCCAACGCTGGATCCAGTTCTTTAAATACATCTGTCTCTGTTCACCAACCAGTTTCTGACTGCAAAAAACAAGAAGAAGAACTTTGTTCAGCCCTGCCAAGCAGCCAATATGTAGACATACCAATGAATCAAGGCCTTGATCCACTCACAAGGGTGGATATATTTCATTTAATGCACATGCGTGTGCACTTGTTATGGAATGCTGTAGCTGCTAACCCTTTTGTGTGTATCTTAGTGATGCTGTATCTGCAGGGAAAAAGCTTGGCCTATTTGTGTGTGTGTGTGTGTGTGTGTGTGTGTGCGTTAGTATGTCAGGAATGCATGGGAAATGGAAACTGAATCGTGCCATAATAACAAAACCCCCTGGAGATGTCTCAAAGTTTCTGACATAAGGGTTATCGGAGTGGATAAAAATGTGCAGACTTGTACACTGACACATTCCTCAAACAAGACTCAACTGTGCTCTGAAAGAATGCAGAACTGTTGGATAGGCGACTTTGCATAGTACATCACAAGCTGGTGTGAATGTGTTTCGTTTTGCACGGTTAGTCAGCTACGATGACAGAGACAATGTTGTGGGCTGAGAGAAGATGCTGATGCATCGTAGTAATGTAGGCCCTGTGGTTAGCCTCCGAGCAAGGCGGTCGTATAAAACTTAGGCAACGTTTTGCTACGTTTACGCCTAGCGTCCACGTTATCTGGCGTTTTCCAGCCTCTAAAACGGAGACGTTTGAAAACTGTGCTGAGTCAGTTTTAGTTTTAAAACTCAAAGGTTGCGTTTTAGTCTGGACGAACAGAAACAGGGTATAGTGTCTAGAAGGGAACCCGTAGGCATTGGTCTTGAATAGTTAAGGTTAGGATAGGTCATCGGGCAGTGCGTCTTGTGAGAGTGTTTGCAAGTTGTGGCAAGTCAGACTTCGCAGTTTGCGGGTTACCTTCTAGACACAACCCAGAAACAGAGACTTTTGAAAACGACGCCCATGTTCGCTTCTTGATCGGGTTGCATCAGTCATGACTTGTCCTTCCCTGATTCGTCATGCCCCGTCACGTGAACCAAACACTGTCAGCCTCGACCACCGGTGGTTAATTCAACATGGATAACGAGTTACAAGCATTGTTGACCTTGTTGTCTATGCTAGCAGCTATTGTGCAGTCAAATTCTGCATTTATACAATGCTACTACTGCCTACATGTGCAGGAGGGAAGCTATTATCCAAGTGCTTTGCATCAATGTCTATCGCTACTTCCTGTTTACACTGGCATATGTGAATGGTCATGCGTTTTCAGCCGTGATAAAATGGACGGAGATTCATTCTGCAACGGCCCAAAAATGCTCGTCTAGATGGAGATCGTTTTTGATTTAAAAAGCTAAGTTTTAAAAGGAAAAGGTATTAATGTAGATGTAGCTTTGATACTGCTGAGGACATGGCAGGAAACACTGAGAGGGTTTCATAAAGGACATCAGCGCAGAGCACGAGTTGACATTCCATTCCCCAATTTGCACTTTTGCTTCGTGGCTGTGGATGCTGCAGAGGACAGAGCAAATGGATGGGAGCGATGGCGGTGAGGGCGACAGAGGGATTCCTGCCTAATGACTCTTGTCGCCTCCTCTCCACACTGTTGCCAAACAGGCCAACAGTGGTGTCATCAGGAGAGAGAGGCTGTGTAATTTGCGGCACACCCAGAGACATTTTAATAAGCTGAAATTTATGACACAGTGTAGACTCTGCAATACATTCTCAGTTATGTAATTTGCATGTGTTTACCACAGCTGCCACAGTGAGTGGGGCTGGTGGCAGCACAGAGAAATACGGCAGCACACCTCAGCAAAATGAATTCAGACAGTCGGGGGACGTATACAGGGTGGTTTAAAGTTGTGGGATATTATTTGGATACCAACCAAATTGTGTTGGTGGTTGGAAGTTGGATTCTCCGTCTACTTTACTTACTTCAATCATACATTCCTGTTTTAATGTTGTAGACAGTAACACCTTACTGACTCACTGCACAGAATGACAATAGTACATCAGCAGCAATACACGAGGGTTACTGATCAATGTCAGTCTCCTCTCTATGACCTCACGGACTGCTGCCAGGCTGGCCCTGATGGATGTACTCATGTTAATGCCCCGTCAGACCCCCTAAACTACCCTCCATATGTTCAGCACTTGGTTAAAGGGGCCCTGTAGAGTTTTCTTATAAACAAGCAATAGTCATGTCCACTTTCAGTGTTACGCATCAAAACACGGATGCATTTCCTTCCTCATTAAACATTTGCAAAGCCGTCTTTTTAAGTAAATCTGGCATTGTTTACGTCCATGTTTAATAGCTTCTTCTCTGCCTTTGCTGGCGAATTGCTGCCACCTGTAGGTCAGTGGAATAGCGTGAAACCATTGGCAGGAAGGTGTATTGTGTCCCCCGTGTGCGAGCACATGCAACATATTCTCACTCCCGACTCATCAAATACCAATGCTTGGTCAATGCCGTGTTAATAACCAACTGTTTGATCTATAGGCTGAGATTTAGTTGGAGACGACAGTCTGATGCTGCTGTAACGTTAATATATGACTGTATTACTGCAGCGGCCTCACACTCAAGCTAACGTTAGCTAGCCATGCCAGTCACTGTCACCAGCATCATTTTGCCATTTAGCACACTGACAGTGAATATTCACGTATCGTATGAGCCTCAGATGTCAGTGTGAAAGCCTCTGCTGGTCTGGTCTATAGCTTGGAACCATAATGCCCCTCTATAACATATTTGTTAGGACATGGCAGGGGAACAAATCAGAGATCAGCGTTTTTGTATTTATTTTTGGTGCAACCAACTACACAGCAACTCTTCAGCATAGCGTTACTGTTAGCGGTTTGGTTAAAGTAGAAGTTTGGAAACATGTTTCAACATCTTCTCTTTACTCTGTTACCGTCTACGAGGGACACGGTAAGGTCTTCCCCCAAAAGTGGGCGTGGTCATGAGAGCCTACTCTGGACGTATTGCTGGTCTGATGTATCCAACGAGTCACGTGACTAATGACTCACATGAGTCGACTCACACTATCACGGGGCCGACACACAGAGTCTATTTTCTGGCATTTAATACATTAAACAATGATTTAATTGAAAAAAAAAATCAGCAGATTAATTGTGCAAGTAATTGTTAGTTGCAGCCCAAGATATGATATTATATATTTGAGATGCTTGTCTTATTTTGTTATTAAAAACAACACAATGTTTAAGTTAAACATGTGATGTGTAATGTTCAGTAAAGTGAGGTTGGATTGAATTAACCTCATATCGCATCTTGAAATAGGAGACAAATAGATTTCATGGCAACATTTTTGCTGGCATCATCACTGGCACCATATTTTTTTTCCGCAATATTCCCTCGTTGCCAGGATATTTTTCATATCACAGCAATTCAGAAACAGCTGGTTCACACATGAGTGCTCAGTTTCACTGAGAGGAAGCCTCTCTTTTACAGTAGCGCCCTGATCACAGACTTGTGGATACCCATAGACCCCATTTTCATTCACATATCTTGAGGTCAGAGGTCAAGGGACCCCTTTGAAAATGGCCATGACAGTTTTTCCCTCACCGAAATTTAGCGTAACTTTGGAGCGATATTTAGCCTTTACAACAAGCTATATGGCATATATACAGTAGTTGGTACCAATGGATTGATCACATTCACACAGTTACATATTCACACCTGGAAACTGCCCAGTACAACCACAGTGTGATCTGCTGGTCACTGACCAGCTCTACTGTAGGGGTTGGGTGTTAAAGGTCCCATATTGTAAAAAGTGATATTTTCCTGTCTTTTATATTATAAAGCAGGTTTAAGTGCTATATAAATACTGGTAAACTATCAAAACACTCAATATACGGAGAAACACACACAGCCCGTATTCAGAAATTGTGCATTTGAAACAAGCCGTCAGGATTTCTGTCCATTTGCGATGTCACAAATATACAATATTTAGACCATTACACGGTTTTAAATGTAAACATTCTAATTGTGTCCAAGTTTATTTCCTGTTGCAGTGTATGTAAATAACATTAGCTGACAGGAAGTAAACATGGAACCAAACTGTTGCCTAGCAACGCAATTCCGTTGCAATTCCGTTGAAATGCACTAAAATGAAGCGTTTCAGACAGAGGGTAAATACAGGTATATTCAGGCAGAGAGTATGAGGAAAATAAAGTGGTTTTTTTTAACATTACAGCATGTAAACATGTTCTAGTAGAAACACAAAACACAAGTATGAACCTGAAAATGAGCACGATATGGGACCTTTAAGCCACCGCTGCCCCAGCCAACACAGATATGTACAGTGCGCTGTATACTGAAAGTCTTCATCTCCATCTCGTCATTACCAGTGTCATCCCACCTCTTTCCTGACTGTTACACACTCATACCAGTGTCACATCCTCTCTCTTCCCTTCACACGAACATGGTGACATCTTCAACACAGACATGGAGTCACACACATGCAACAGCCAGCGTGTTATTATCTGAGTGATGCATGCTGGGATACCTCATTTAATTACCCAGAGTCCCCTCTTGTGGATGTCAGCCGCTCACTCTTTATCTTCTTTATTAGAAATATAATGCCACCATCTGTGCTGACAGAGTTTCATACTGTGTGTGTGTGTGTGTGTGTGTGTCACTTTTCACCTGCTGTTTCTATCTGTATGTCCCGTCTTTTTTATGCCTCCGAGACATTCTGTTTTCACGTTTCCATTTGTCCGTCCGTCCGGTCCAATTGCGTGAACGTGATATCTCAGGAACGCCTGGAGGGAATTTCTTCAAATTTGTCCCAAATGTCCACCTGGACTCGAGGATGAACTGATTCGATTTTGATAAAATGATGAAGTGATGACATTTTGGGCCGACATTGATGTAGAACTGCAAATTCACTGGTTGGAGGAGGCAAAAAACAATTTCTAAAAACAATTATTATCTGTTTTATGGGGGGTTCCTTTGGACAGAGCCAGGCTAGCTGTTTCCCTTTGTTTCCAGTCTTTATGCTAAGCTAAGCTAACCATCTCCTGGCTCTAGCTTTATATTTAGCATACAGACGCGAGAGTGTTATCGATCCTCTCATCTAACTCTCATAAGAAATTTCCCAAAATGTTGAACTATCCCTTCAAATGAAACAAAAGTGTTTTAGTTGACTATAAATATTGGATAATACTTATCAGGGATGATTATAAGGCAAAAACAAAACAAAACATGGCACCAAAATTGTAATTAATTTTTTTAGTGAGCCAGATCATCTGGCTCAGCTCACCAAGAAGAGTCGGCTCTTTCGGCTCCCAAACGGCTCTTCGTTTTACCACGTCTGCCTTTTATAATTCAGCCAAATTTAGCGCTGTTTTGACCTATGATTAGTATGTGTGCACATATATCACTTCAATTATTCAATATAATTATACTAAACCTTATAATTTCCAGAATACCATAATTTTACATGCTGCTTCGTTTCCAACTGTCACTCATCTTGTCTGCTATTTGCGCATCACACTCCTCTCTCTTTCTCTCCTCCTCTCCCTCCTGCTCTGTACCTGTAGTCTGTCAGCGCGCCGCACACCCCCGCCCCTTCCTGCTTGATGGTATGATCGTTGTCTGTCATCACCTGATTGGTCACACGGATGTCATTAACACAACACTCAGTCAGTGCATGGAGTGACCGTGGCGTGAAGAAGATCATCCTATCATTCTGCTTTGAATTAATAAAAGAAAAAAATGGCTCTAGGCTCCCATCGTTCACTTAAAAGAGCCGGCTCTTTCGCGACCGACACATCACTATTTTTCATGTGTTTTCCTACAAATGTCCAGCAACACGTTGAAGCACGTGTCAGTTTCTGCAACAGTCTTTTCAAAATAAAACTACTTAGTTAGGTTTAGGAATAGATCGACTTGGTTAAGCTTAGGTAACAAACTACTTAGTTAGGTTTAGGAATAGATCATGGTTTGGGTTAAAATAACTCCGGAAGTGCTGTAACTTTTAAAATAAGTCAACATTGACTTGTGGTTTCACACGGAACATGACCACGGCCTCCTGGGCGAAAGTCCTGTGTCTTTTGACCCACCCATCCGCCCCGACCTTTTCCCGTTCGCCGCACTTTATACTCCCTGTTTCACAATTAAGTGGACTACATACGAATTGATTTCGTACTGACAATCAGGAAAAAAAAATTGAAATTTGTGTCTATGTATGTGAATCAATACAATAAATGTTGTGACTATTTCACGAACTGCTGTGTGACTGGGCTGTTCATCCAGGAGACCACTGTCCCATGCGCTAAGTTACAATCAGCTGTTTGTTTGTTTCCTGTGTTCACAATGTTCAGTGTAATTTTCACTGACCAAACGTAGTAGTTTTAAGCCCAACCATGTAGTTCATCCTAAACCTAAGTATAGGTTTTCTTGCCTAAGGGGCGTGACAAAGCGGCGGTATGTGACGAGGTGGGATGAAAGCGTGTACCTATTTTCTCTTCCCCTTGCTTCATCTCTCTTCTCTTTTTGCTTTACAGGCATCCCTGGTCCTTTATAGTGATAAAAGGACACCCTACTTCTGCTGTGGAGGGTCACGCTGTCTATCAAGGTAGGAATCCAATTTTTAATTTTCGTTGCCAGCCTGGTCTCATATATGCAGTAAAGTGTTATAAGTGATGTGTGTGTGTGTGTGTTGTCAGGGACCAAGGCGTCCTCAGAGGCCCGGAGCTCTCGTGTTTTTCAGTCGAGTTATGGGGAGCATTTCACCATCACCACCAGCAGCCAGTGGGTGCAAGGTAACTCTCCTCACACACACACACACACACACACGCACGTCAAGGGTTTGTCGTATGAAATGTAGGTGTCCTCCAAATGAGTGACTCTCAGGGCCAGAGTTATAATGCTTTTGTGTTTGTTTTTCAGGTGCAGATGTGACACATTCTGCCCTAAACATGTTCTGTATTCATAGAACAGTGTGCCAGATTTTGCGAAGGTCACCTCTCTTCTCTTTACATGTGCATTAAAGGGAGGATCGTGCAAATAATAATCAAACATCTGTAGTTTTCTCTTAGAGGTTGGGAATTCAACTGCAGGATATACACTCCTTTAGGGATGCTAAATTTGAAAATTTTTCTTAACCGATTACCGACCCTTGTTAATCGATTATTAACCATTAACCGACAAGATTTTTTGCCTCGAGTGCAGCGGTGTACCAGCTGCAGTGTGTGAGCACAACAGACAACTGAGTCTCCAGTTCAGCGTCCGGGAGCGTTAACTTAGCAGCTACGATGCTGTGTGTAGTGTCGCGCACATGCAGCCACTTTCCAGTAAAAGTCTCCACCACACATTTAGTTTAGTTTAGCAGGTTGTCAGCTGTGTGTCTGCCCGGATTAACGATAGCGATTTTCCAACAAACAGTGTGTGTATTTGTGCTACGTTAGCATCTGTAGCTCTGCTGGTAGCTTCGTGCTCACCATTGTCACACAAGTACAACTGTATGTGTCGGTGAATAAACGCTACGATGCTACAACTCACTCCGCTCAAACGAGCTGGAGACGGGTGCCAACTTCCTGTAACGCTGACTCAGACTGTCTTAAGGTGGGCTCTTAAGGTGGACCAGCTTTTCTCCTTAAAGTGACGAGTTTTTCCTCAGCTTTTTAATTAATTATTAACATTTCTTTTAACCGTTTTAACCGATACCGTTAATCGGTTAAAATGCTTAATGTTGGCTAATGGTTAAACGGTTGATTATTAACATCCTTACACTCCTTCTTCAATCATCTCACTTGGGCTCTTTAAATTCTTCCTGAGCCGTAATTGATCAGCTTCGGCGATATCATCACCCAATCATCTTCTCATCAATACGTCTGCCTCGTACCCAGCCGTCTGGTATGCTGCTGTTACTGACCCCTCCTCCACCACCGTTTCAAAGCTGATTCCAATTAGATGCTTCTCATCTCCTGTCAGGTAGCAGTTATTTTAATGAAACTGTCAGACTCCAGCAAGCAGATATGGACATGTAGGCACATGAACATGTACACACAGTGGAAATAGGCTGTGAGGCCTGCGCTCATATCTCAGGTAGCCTAAGATACTGTGTGTGTGTGTCGAGCTTCAGATTCAAATCCAAGCCCACAGTCATATGCACATCCCCCCCGCCCCTCCCCAACCCCATCGCTGTGTCAGCCAGACAGAGAGCACAATGGGAGGAGAGAGCCCTTCAATTACTCTGCTACAAATGCTCTTTGACAGCCCAAATGGACTACAAGTCAAAGCCCTGATGTAGATTAGTGTAAGATCTGCCGCTGGGCTGTCTGACCACTGAACATGTGTGTGTGTGTGTGTGTGTGTGTGTGTGTGTGTGTGTGTGTGTGTGTGTGTGTGTGTGTGTGTGTGTCTCACAGAGGCAGAGTGGACAGAATGGTTCGACAGGGACGATGAGAGGGGATCTGGAGACTGGGAGAAGATGTCTGACCTGCACGAGGCCTACCCAGACAGGCTGTGTAGCACTCCTCTTGACATCCAGGTAAATCTCTTCTGACTTCATCAGACACTCATACATGGATGAGACACCTCATAGATAGCAAATGCAATCGCCAGGCCACTGAGATGAGAGCTGCCCATGCTGGCAACCGGATCATTATCATATTCTTCCATAAAAACACCCATTGATGGTTATCAGAAGAAACTTTAATATTGTGACATGGTAATATTTTTTCAGTCACATCCCTGCAGCATTCTGATGTATTAAAATGTACACCGTCTATAGGTCTACATCCCAGCACTGTTCACAAGCCCACATTGAAAGGGACTTTGACGTCCAGAACACACAGGGAATGTCAGGAGCGCGTGGTGGCTGCGAAATTCACGCGTCAGGCGTTCACACCAGCTGCATTTCAGCTGTGTGCCAGCTCTTTCTTTCTACATAGTTTGCCTTTTAATGTCCATTTCATTTCATTATAAATATAATTGATATTTATTTTAGACTGAGAAAGGTTAAGAAACGTGTGGTAATTTGTAAATAATAGTAATAATCCACAATTAAAACTCCGTACTATATTCATTCATTGAGCTCTCCAAGTCACTCCTTGTTCTAGAACACTGTCCGGCACATATTTCAGAATAAAAGCCTCGTGTTAACAAATTAAGGAATTCTGTCCACAGAAAAAATGCTTGAGGGCTTTTATTTTGAAATGAAAGCAGGAAGTGTTGATTTAAACCCCATACTTTATCAATTCATTGAGCTCTCTAAGTCACTGCATGTTCCACATCACTGACTGCTCATATTTCAGAATAAAAGCCTTGTATTAACAAATGAAGGAATTCTGTCCACAGAAAAAATGCTTGAGGGCTTTTATTTTGAAATGAAAGCAGGAACTGTTGATTTGAAAATAAGTCTTTACTTTTTTTTCATCAAGACATGTAAACTGTAGTAATCTTGCTGGTATGATGTCAATATACAGTCAATAGATCACCCTCACTGTCTGTTGCTGCTGTGAGACGCGCGGCACACGTCAAAAATAGGCGAGACCTCTATTCTCTAGAAGAGACACAGCTGAGATGCGTGTGACGCGCATCTCACGCAGGCAGTGTGGCTCTATCCTGTTAACACGGACGCCGAAATAAAAAATAACAGGTAACGCAGCCGCCACGCACTCCTGACGTTCCTGATGTGTCCCAGGTTCAGGTTAGATGATTGACATCACTGTGCATCCAGAATGCACTTTTTTCCCCCTCCACTTCATGTCTTTGGAGCAAAGACAAGTTGATTTGTCCAGCAATGCAAGGCAGCCGCTCATAAGATGTGAGACAAAGTCATTGTTTTGCAACTCACATGTGAATCTCAAGTCTTGACTATAAAGTCCAGAGTGAAGATCAACAAGCACGGTGATACCTTCCCAGCTTCGCCGCTCCGAACCGTAGTTGGGAGTTTCCTGGACTTGGCTAACTAACTCTAGTCTAGCCTGGCTCGTAGTTGGTGACAGACTTCTCGAGTCAATTCTGCTGTGACGACCGGCACTTTCATTCAGAAGGACGGACGTAACATAAATAAACGTCAAAACATAAATGCACCTCCTCTCTGTAACACTGCAACGGTAAACTGACTTTTATCCTTCACTGTGACTGCGGTTAACTAATGCACACTACCTTTCTCGTCTCTGTCCGCGACTACACACAGACCAACACCACCGCTCGACGACGTCACACACAGGTTAACCACGAGGTCGCACCTTAAAGAGATGGGGCTTCGCTCCTAACAACGGCCATTTCTGGCAATGTTGGTGCTCGAGGCCAGACATTCACCGGCGCCTCTGAGGGGATCGATCTGTTCATTGCCAAACAGTTTCATTATATTTAGTTTAATCCAACGTTATTCAACTTCACTCAACTTGGTCTGGTCTGTTATATCATCAACAACACATGGCATTTTCTGTCAATGTGCAGGAGTACATGTAGGAGGAAATCTTCAGCTGAACCACAGAGTTCAGGTTCCCTACCACACTTTATAATTACTCTTAAAATAGGGATACACCGAAACGATACCAGTATCGGGTATCGGGTCCAATACTGTGCTCATGTACTCGTACTCGCCAAACGGCTCTGATACAACGGCACCGATCCACTTCACAGCAGCGTGACGTTAACCTCTCATACCCAAATGTAAGAACTTGTACTCGATCTGAAAAAAAGTGGTATTGGTGCATCCCTATCTTAAAATAAAAAATAATAATTCAGTCAAATCAAGTAAAGTAACAGTACAAGTAAATCAAGTACAACAATCAGTACAGGTATTAAAAAAGACATACATTTATACATTGAATGTACATTCAGTATCTCCTCATTCTGTGGGGCTTGCTGGGGAGAACATACCCATACAGATGTTTTTCAACGTTATCTCTAAGTTCTGTTTCTGGTCAGTCCTCCTGCATTTACCCATAAGCGTCAGCTTATTAAAAATGATACCTCTTCTAATTTTCTCGGCCCTCCTTTGTTAGCTGGATTTTCCTATCTCTTGTGTGACAGAGAGGGTATGAACTTCTCTCCGCCACAGAGAGACAAGTTGAGAAAAGTTCTAATAATTTCTCTATAAGACTCTGGCAAAACAAGAGTGTATCATCACCACACAAATCTCTCCCATTCTGTTGGTTGACCTTCACACACACAGAGTAATAGCACAGGTCAGTGCTCTAACACTCTAGATAGATATTATAGAATATAGTGGTAAATGAGGTGATTATGTGGAACTACTTAATACATTGATTGATCATCGATTAGGCATTATCACAGAAAACATATCCCACAGTGTCTGACTCCTCAACAAAGGACAGTCTCTTTCACTTCTGTATTGAGGTGCTAGTGTGGTTAGCATATTTTATGATCCAATATACTGTGCAGTTTATTTTATTTACATTAGATTTGCAGTAAAAAAAAAAAAAAGGTAAATGGACTTGCATTTATATAGCGCCTATCTAGTCTTGCGACCACTCTTTATATTACATGTCAGCATTCACACACACATTCATACACTGATGGCAGAAGGCTGCCATACAGGGTGCCAACCTGCCCATCAGGATCGGGGTTCAGTATCTCGCCCCTGGACACTTCTACATGTGGACTATAGGAGCTGGGAATCGAATCGCCAATCTTCCAATTGGTGATCGGCCCTCTCTACCTCTGAGCCACAGTACACCCTTCACCTACAACAGACCAGCATAGAAATGCTCTCTGTATCTGATTCTTCTTTTTCAGTTACCTCATGCAAAAAGATCTGCTGTCAAAAAATCATTCAAATGACCGTTGTTGACTTGTTGTCAACACATTTTTGATGAATGATTGCTGAGGGTGTTAACCTCAGTGACAAATATGTTGCATCTCCTGTGGCTTATTCACAACAAAAGCCCACTCCGTGTTTTGCCAGTCGAATGATTTTAACGTGAGGTGGCAGCAGAAGGATGTTCCAATGGCATTAGCAGCAGGGACGTGTCTAGGAGCTGACAAGGTCTGGGGCTAAGCTCAGACTATCTGGGACTCAGGTCATGGTATGTGTGTGTGCAGAGCCTCTTTTTTTTTTTAGTGTTCTGCCTGGAACACTACTGCCTAAATGTCATTTAATTACTACTGTAAACATTACATTTCTCTTGATTTAATTATTAGTAGTAAGACAATTGCTCTGGACGAAATGGACATCTGCAGTTACCAATCAAACTGTCTGTGTTTATCTGTTGATGAACACAGAGATGCATAGATGATGACACACACCCGGTGCACCACTATACTGGTATTTACCACGAAGCTATTAGTAGTATACAGTATGCCATCCGTGGCGTTGTATCGGAGCCGTTTTGCGAGTACGAGTACATGAGTACAGTATCGGATACCCGATACTGGTATGGGTGTCGGTGCATCCCTAGTTACTAATATCAAAAATGGGATTTGATTTCATGAAAAAACGGAAAAATTGTAACTTTAAAATCACATCCTCACACATAGCAACAACAATGTTGGATTAATGGGGTACCAAAGAGGAGGTCCAGCTGCTCCTGAGTCCAGTTTTGTCGGGGGGTAGGTCTGTCTGTCCATCCAGTCAGCTGATCATCAGCACAGACCTGCCAACCTGCCATTACTGTGCTGCTGGGACATGACATGGCAGCAGCCCGTGGATGTGGATCCAGCCTGGCGCCATAAAGCAGCAGCTGTTAGCCTTCCATGAAGATAAGCAGCAGTGCCAGGTCTGCCCACACCGCCTCCCAACACCCATACATTACCATAAAAAGTAGCTACTGTAGGGTCCAGCTGCTCCTTTTTATGGCCGCTGTGCAACAGTATAACTTCATAATAATAATAATTTGCTCCAATGCATCTACTTTTCAAACTCCCTTACAATCTGTCCTTTATGTTCTCCTGTTCCCTTGCTGGACTGTCCTTTTTTGTCGTTTGATAAAATAGAATAATCTCCAGAAATGTACTAATCTTAGTTTCCTAGTTTTGTAGTATCTGTCTATTACCATGTAGTGTGTAGCTACAACCGTTGTGTTTTCATAAACATTCAGTAAGAACTGCCAAGCCCTCCCAAGCTTTCTAGCTCTGTGTGTGTCATCATTTTTCCACCGAGTCTGTTTTCCTCCGTTTGCAGTTTTCACTGTCTGAGTTGCCTCTGTGGGTTCTCTATTTTTAGCAGCCAAATGTTTTTTGTTGTTGTCTTGTTCCAATATGTTACATATTGTGGTTCTGATTTGTTTGGGATCTAAACCATCCCAAGAAAATGTCAAGAGGCTCAGTAGCCTGAGGCTGAACTGTTGTTTTGCTTTGTACCGTAATGCTACCACTGAAGGCCACTGGAGTTCAAGAGACCGCAGTTTCATTGCTCTTTGAGAAAGGTCAAAAAAAGGACAGTCTGTTATTTTTGTACTGAGGTGCAAGTATTGCCAGCAGGCTAGCTGACATGAATGTCCATGTTTTATGATCCAATATACTGTACAATGTATTTGAATGCATTAGACTTGCAGTAAACACTTAGCCTACAATAGACCTGCATTCAAATGTGTGATAGATGAATAGGTCTGCATTAAGAAAATAGAATGCATGTCGTAGTATTTTCTATAATATCCATTTATAGAAACACATACTGTATATACATTTGAGACATCTGCTGGCCTCTCCAATGTGTTATGCCACCAGATCTGAAGGAAAACCTGCAGGGTTTCACAAGATCACTTTTAGTGCAAGCAGGATTCAAGTTTTCACAGTTCCTGTGTAAAAGGTCCATATAAAAGAGCAATGTTGTTGTAGGTGAACAAGCCAGATGTTGATAGTCAACTTAGGGCTTGCTAGCTAGATAATATGACGTATGAGAGTATAGCAATTATGCAAAATAATGTATACCAGTGCTCTGCACTGTTGGCTCCAGAACAAATTTAGCTGGAAGAAAACCACCGTGTGTTTAGACAGCTACTTTATGCCAAAGACAAGAGCAAACCACCGCCAACACAAACCACTTCCAACTATCCTCTGTGACTTACAAGCTAACAAAAACAAACAAGAACTATTCAAACATAACAAAACCACCACAACAGTTGTTAACTTAAGCTGTAACACCATCTATCTATCCATCCGGGGACTAGTGATGCGCAGCTCCAACCAGAACCTGCAGGTTGGACAGGCGGGTGACAAATTGAGAAAAACAGTGTTCCGAGTAAGTTATTAATAACTTACAGAGACTTTGCATGCAATAGTCCACCTTCTTTTCCCCTCTCTCTATCTTTCTCTCAAACCCACACACATACACACACCAGCCGGTGGCGGCACATTATTTTAACTAGGGCTTTCAACTTTAACTCGTTAATAAAGCGGTACGTCGCTGAGGCTGGGTGGAGCGGAGTTATTAAAAAAATTCCCGAAGCCGGATCATAATCCGGATTGCAACCAAAATCTAATGGATTGTTCATTGTGCGCCTCCCCACCCCCCACCCCCATTTCATTCAAATCCATCACGAAATTTTGGAGTAATCCTCCAAACGGACAAACCAACAAACAAACAAACAAACAAACACCGGTGAAAACATAACCTCCTTCTTAGGCCTTCGGCCTTGGCGGAGGTAACAAAATAAAGCCAGACCTCAAACAAATACCAGATGTCTGGTGCAAAAACACACAATGTGTCCTGAACCAAGTGGCCACACATTTCTGTCTCTCTCTCTCACGTTATAAACAAGTATATTTCCCAACTTTTTGAAATGTTCCTTTCATCTCGAGGAACACCGTGACCTACAATACCATTGGTGTTCACAAAATTTGACAATAATGTTTTGGTGTGTTTGCAAATAGTTCATTCTCATCAATCATCTTTCCCTTTGTCCAGGCCGAAACCCTTGATGGCATACCAGCCAACCAGACCGGAGATGTGATCCACAAGATCGACAAGGACTACGGTTTCGTCTGCCTCAACAAGGACCAGGCTCATGGCCTCTGTCGCAACTACAGGGTCCGCTTCCTCTGTGGAAAACTGGGTACGTTCATGACTTACTTCCAGTGTCTGTGTTTATGTATGTGAGTACAGTATGTATGACATTTCCTCTGAAAATAGGAGAATGTAAAACTTGATACTCAACACGGATTAATGGCCCTCACAAGTAAGACAAGTATCAATGTCCGTAAAGACTCTGGCTGTGCTCCAGAGAGTGCGTCGTGCGTATGCTGCTGTGGTTGGAATACATGGAGCCCAGATCAGGAAAACACTGCCACACAGCCAGCTCAGAGTTCACAGGCACTGCTCCAACCATACTGGGATATCACAACACCTCTGTCTGGGCTTGTTGCTTGTCTCTGGGTGTATTAGTGTGTTATGTGGAGAGTGATGAAGTGATCTTTTGACACTGGGTACTGCCCATTTGCATCACTCTCCAATTACCCCTCACGCACACACAATGTTTCCTAACACAACTGAACTCACCTAGTTCTCAGGAAAATGCATGTGATTTTAAGGCTGAGATTTATTCTGGTTAACAGATTCTTACACAATTGGATGACAAGTGAACACGGACAAAAAACAACTTCAAAAATGTTGAATTATATTTGAATAAATTTGCGCTCGGCTGATGGATGCAGCACAGGCAGGGAGGACCCAAATGCAGATAGAGATACTGGCAGAATCAGTGTAGATACTTTAGGTGCCCGTTGTGGCGACATGAGGAGGACTGGTAAGGCAGCTCAGTCACACAGCAGTTTGTGGAATAGTCACAAAATTGAATGTATTGATTCGTGTAGACCAAAAATTGCCCTTATTTATTTTTTTGTGATGGTCTGCACAAAATCAATTCGGATGTAATCCACGTAATTGTGAACCAGGAATTATAAAGAGCAGTGTGCACCACATAGGGAAGAGGTCAGAGTGTATGGATTGGTCAAAAAACACAGGACTTTCACCCAGGAGACCGCTTTTTGTGTCCCGTGTGAAACCAAAAGTCAACGTTGACTTATTTGTCACGTAACTTCCACACTTAAGTTATGGCACTTCTGGAGTTATTTAAAGCCAAACCATGATCTTTCCTAAACATAACTAAGTCGTTTTGTTGCCTGAGCCTAACCAAGTTGATCTTTTCCAAAATCAAACTAAGTAGTTTAATTTTGAAAAGAATGGGTGGAGCTTGGAAATTGACATTTGACACAATTGGATCAGGAGAAAGACATCTGTGCCACCTAGCTTTGCCTGTTACCACTGCATCTGCATAAGGGCTGGAAGATGGATGGGCGGTTAGATGACTGATGAAATGGCATACATACAGTACGTATTTAATTATTTAAAAAGTGAGAAAGTCCCAATGTACATTCATTCTTTGCACCTTATTGATATCATAGGAATTATTTTGAGAACACCTTGAAATATGAGGAACGGTGTAAGAAGTCTTTTTCGAAATAGAGAAAAGCCCGCAGGCCGGTTCAAGTTTTGCTGCTACAAGCTTTACGTACTGTAAGTCAAAAGTTACTACAGGTTTTTTTCACGATTGCTAAAACACAATTTCTGAAACTAGAGCCGTCTTTGTCGGACACAAAATATCTCTTGTAAAAGCAAACACTTCATTCAGAACTATATAAAGCCTTCTACAAATGGTATTTTTGCATCACAACCAGGGCAGGAATTCCACGGAGGCCATGAGGGCCATGAGCCGCCATGCCCCTTCAGTTTGGCCTTCTGTCCCTCAGAAAATAATATGTCCTGCGGCCACAATGGCCTTGATAATACCCCGCCCACACTGCCCCAGCTGGTTCTTTGTTGTGTCTGATGACTTTTGTTGTGATTCTGAATTCGGGCAACAACAAGTGTTGGGTTCGATTTCGACGCCTGATTTGCACCGCTGGAAAACTATTTATGACAATAGTTTGACACAAATGTTCCCCCTGGATTCCACCAGGCCGGCAGAGCTGATCGCAGCCACTCCAGACAATGCTTGTTTCCATTTATCGTTCTTATGTGTTGCAGGCTGTGAATCCCAGTTCTTTAACTGGAGGACATTACATTATCTATCTATGTTAGATTTCTGTGTCTAATGCAGAGAAGTGTGCGAAGTGTTCTGCAAACAGCGTGTGGTTGAGAATGTGCTTATATTGTGCAAGCCCGGGCTGATGTTTTACTCAGGTTTCACTTACTGTGTTATCTTTAATTTTAGTGTGTAAACAATCATAAATATATAAAAATGCTGTTAAACCATATTGCTTAGTCCTGCCACACAAAAATAATGTACTGCATTGGAAATGAGCCATGGATTTAACAATGCACACATGTATTGTGGGCATGGATGGGTTTCGTCCATGCCAATGTGGACTGGTGTTGCTGTGTGTGACTGTGTAGGCCTATTGTGAATGTAGCAGTATGTGTGTCAGTGTCATTCTGTGAGCTCTAACTCTCACCGTCTTTCCCATGTAGTTCGTCCGCAGGCCTCCATTTCTATCGACGTGTTGTCCAACAGCAGCGTCTTGGAGCTGGACGACCAACCGGAGGGCTGGAGGTCCGGGGATCGGGTAGTGGTGGCCAGTACTGACTACTCCATGCACCAGGCTGAAGAGTTCACCCTGTTGCCCTGCCCTACCTGCACACCCAACCAGGTCAAGGTCCAAGGTAAGAGAACCAGTGACCTACAGTATGTTACCATGCAGGGCTGGAATGAAAGGTCCACTATTTTCTGACATTTTATTAACAAAATGATTAATCTGAATGTTTCTGAGAGAAGAGTCATAATGGAGGATCCCACGGTGATCCATGACACTCTGTAGTAGAAGTCTGTTTTGCAGCACAACATGACTGACTTAATAATGCACATCTGTTTGCTAGAGCCTGCTCTGTAACAGGAGTGTGTGCTTGTGTAAAGAGAGAGAGAGAGAGAGAGAGAAAGAGAGAGAGGGGAGAGAGTGCGTGAGAGCAGAGGCTGAGGAATCGCGAGGTTGTTTTTGAGCCTAAAATAAAGGTAAGAGAAGCTTCCTAAGGTTAAAATAGGCGTGTCAGAGAGAACTGAAGTGTGTTTTCCACTCTGCTCCAGCTGCTGTGGGTTCACTCTGGAACAGTTCAGTGCCTTCTGTCTCCATCTGCTCCCCATCAGCCATGAATTTGAAATTTGATTTTAAAAGATTGAAAAAACAACAACTAAGTGAATATTGAGGAAAACATAACAGTATATCTCAAATTCAGAACATGGAAGTATTTGTCAGTAGGCGGCCCAGCTGCAGTCGATGCCAGGTTAGAGGACCTTGTATTACACAGTATGCTGCAGAAATCTCCATGCATAGTGAATTCAACTATTAGTATGCATTCTCTTTCTTTCATCTCTTTTGAGCATCACCTCAGTTTTGTCTGTGTGGGAACACAGCAGCCAAATTGGTACTTAAAGGTCCTGTTGCTTTATCTGACAGTGAGAGAGACAGACAGGAGACGACATGCCCTCTCTCTCCTTACCGCTGCCGCTGTGTTTACACTGAAAACACTGGAGGTGGCGGAGGCTACCACTCCCTGTCTGAAAGCACCTTAACACTATTTGGGTCAACAGTTCAATCCCCAGTCTATCTGAAGCCAGATAGAAAGGGGCATGTATGGAGGACGGCTCCTGCCAAATAAAAAATCAATCAATAAATCAATAAATGACTTGATAAAAAAATAAATATGTCATTAAATGTAGCAAAAATAATATTATATATAATATGTAGACACTATGTACATCAATTAATTGACAAAATGTGACATAAATTGATATTTCTGTATTACATAAATAAGTTTGAAGAAATGAATAAGGGGTGAAATGAAAAGGGAAAATTGTGCATAAATAAATAAATAAATGCATACATTTAAAAATATATAAAAAATAAATAAAAAATAAATTAATCAATAAAAAAGAAATCCAAAAATTAATAAATACATTTAAAAATAAATAAATAAAAAGTAAATAAAAGTAGCCATTAATTAATTGATAAAATGTGACACAAAGTGATATTTCTGCTTTAATTTGCTCTTTGTATTAATTCCCTTATTTATTTACTATTCTGTTTAAATTTTCCTTTTTATTTATTTATGTATATATATTTTATTTATTTTTAAATGTATTTATTATTTTTTGCTTTTATTTTATATTTAAGAATTTATTTCTTATTTATTTAATATTTATTTTTAAATGTATGTATTTATTTATGCATTTATTTAATTATTTATGCACAATTTTCCCTTTGCATTTCACCCCTTATTTATTTCCCCAAACTTATTTATGTAATACAGAAATATCAATTTATGTCACCTTTTGTCAATTAATGAATGTACATAGTGTCTACATATAATATATAATATTATTTTTGCTACATTTAATGACATATTTATTTATCGAGTCATTTATTTATTGATTGATTGATTTTTTTATTTGGCAGGAGCCGTCCTCTATAGGGAGGGATGGCCCCTAAACACATTTAATATTTGGAAAAAATGAATCTTCATATGAACTCCAGTTGTGAAAATAATAATTTGAACAGCTGTGATTGCGTGGTTATAGTTGGTCAGTTGACTGTGTGCACTCATGCTTTTACGTTAGAGTCAAACATCAACGGTGAGCCGGAAGGACATTTCAGGCCACTTGTTGAGGCTGTAACAAAAACCTTTAAGAGATCCAAAGCAACAACATTCACAAACACACATTTTTTACTTAATTTGAAGGAATGTCATTCTAAATTGAAATGGCCGAGCAACGTGAAGTCAACTTCTTTCTTTTAAAGCACTTAAAAACACATTCCACTTTGTTGCAAAGTGTTCTGCAAGGTTAAAAGCAAAAGGTGACGGAACAAGAAACAAGCTCGACTAATGAAAAAAGATCAAGCACATAAAACCAGCAGTGGGACTACATCAGTCACACGGAAAGTCCAAAACTGTGCCTTGAATCAATTTCTTAAAATGGCGTTGCTTTCAGGTAACCTTTAAAGCAGTCAGGCAGCTTGTTTCACAGTTTAGATGCTGGAGGAATAAAAGCTTAATCACACTTAGTCTGAGCCTGTGTTTACTATCATGCAGGAGCAAGCAGAGCACAGAAACATGAACTCAGAGTATTTACATTCTGTGTCACCCCTCTGTATAGTAGGTGCGTACGAGACCAAGGTTCAGTGCAAGTTTATTACAGTGAAAAAACATAAAAAAACTAGGGCTGTCAATTGATTAAAATATTTAATTGCGATTAATCGCAAATGAATCACACATTTTGTATCTGTTCATAATATACCTTAAAGCATCACCCAGATGTGCTGATCACCGGGACGAGGAAAAAGCAAACCGTATTTAGTTTTTTCAGTTTCATAGCATAAGAGATGCTCCAGGTTTCTAGCCTGGTGTGACCTGTTGTTGCTGTGACCTTGTTGACGAAATGCTCCCTCAGTCCTCAGCAGGAGGATGTCTTCTGTCTTTGACCTTTGAACTACTGTCTGTTTCGAAATAAATGAAAACAAACGGATCCTTATGCAATTGGGATTTTTCCACTGAACTGAACTCGAACTGAACCGTAACTTGTGTGTAGTGTAAACCACAATTTTGAAACGGACCTGTATTTTTAAAAATGCACTTGCTGCTACCAGCAGTCACCACAGGCCACAAGGATTGAAGACTAATTTTTGTTTTCAGCATTTTGGTCTACTGTGGTAGTTTTTAAATGTGCTATACAGATAAAGTTTGACTTGACTAATAATAAACGGCTTTATTATTTTCTTTGCTGACATATTTTTCAGGATGAGAGGATTTTTGTTTATTGAATACAGACATAGTGAGTGCATGTGTTGCTCCTCTCGATAGCCTACAGCCTAGTGATTTGGAATGCAATCCCCTGTTTAACTATGGCATTTCTATCTGCCCAGACACATTAAAATCACACACTGAAACCATCTTTATTGCTAGGAACCCTTCCACGAGAGTTAAGGCTGAGTCTACAGAGCTGTGTGTGTGTGTGTGTGTGTGTGTGTGTGTGTGTGTGTGCGTGCGTGCGTGCGTGCGTGCGTGTGCATGTGCATGTGTGTGTGTGTGTAGCCAGGTTGAGACAGCCTAGAGCACAGTGTGGGAGTCAGTGGAAGGTGTTTGGTCTGACTCAGGGCCAAGGGAAAGTCTCAGCCTGCATCCTGGCTTACTGCGTGTTCCTGACTGAGCCCATTCACTCCGACACACATACACTGACACGCATGCTGGTATGAACACATACACATACAGACACTTATTTTCTTTCTTTCTTTCTTACTGCATCATCATGCACACATTCAGCAGAGTTCTTCAGGTCAGCCTTGTCAGCCCTCACTGTTGTCCTGTGTGAATCAAATTGCCTTTGTCTTTGTTTTTTTGGAGAAAAAACCCTCAGTGCCCGCAGCGGCTAAAAGTCAGCAATAACGTGACATGACGTGTCCTCTCATAGCTGTCGCTTCCGTCCACCGATTCATACACCGAAAATGTCATGTTTGCGTTTCTTCCGGGAGTCCGGGAAATTTATCTTCAAATCTCTGAGCTGCTGGCGTTTCTCTCCTGCCCAGCTGCATCAGAAGATCAGTCCATTATCCCCCCCACACACCTTCCTCCCTGTTTTTCCTCGGCTCTCTGTCGTCACCGGGTGTTTGGCCATCCAGAGTGGAAATCCTATTTTTGTGAGCCTGAGGCTGCTCCTCAGAGCTCCTGTCAATCTCCTGCTGACTGTAATCCGTCTCATTAATTCCTGCCCGCGTGCCACTTTGCAGCACTTTTTTTTTAACAAGCAGTGATAATCGAGTCTATTCCCCCAGCCCCCTAAGGTTATGCACAAACAGGGAGGGTGTGTTGTTTTTGTTGTTGGCAGCTGAGAGCTGGGAGAGACACAGAGACAGGGAGCCTCGGGCTATTTACCAGTTTAAGTCCAATAACTTGTGCCTGAGCTTTTACATGTTGAACTTTTGACAGTTCTAAATGGCATGAATGATGATGAATGTAGAAAATAAATGGTGTAGAGTGGAATGGCCCAGAGCAGTGGGATTTACAGTATATTCAGATTCTTCTAGTTCTATCCTGACATTTACCTCGCTTTGCAAAGCCAGACAGAATCTTTCCTGTTCAGTTTACAGAATGTGATGTAGGTCTGGAGAACCAACCCGGTATATACTACCACATTACACGGACATTCCGCGTGTCATGAGTACCCATTTTAGCGTTTTTTGCATGTCATTTGTATGCCAAGCAAACGTCCGCAGTTAGGCTTAGGCAAGAAAACCACTAACCTAGGTTCAGGCAAGACAATCACTTAGTTAGGTTAACGTCTACAAAAAACACGTACATAGACTAACTTACAAAACTAAACACCCGCCCACCGTAAGTGGTCACCAACTCTTACCGTAGCATTTGTATGCAGTTGCATTTACATTGCAGTCAGTACAGGATATATGGCGTACAAAAGACGTGCAGAAATCAAGAAAGGTGTATTTATTGCACGCTAAACGCCTTGCGCATTGCTGTGGCATTTATATGCCTTTTTGTGTGAATGGGCTGGGAAAACCTCCACTGAGAACTGATCATCCCCAAAAAATCAATAAACTCTGGAGTATTTACATGCTGACCGCTCTCAAAACTCACAAACCACATTGACATCAAAACTTGGGCAAAGTACAGCTGAGTGCAATAGCTTGTCAAGCTATGCAAGGACATTAACTACCAAAGATCGCAAATGCAACCTAAACAAACTGACTTTCAAGAGCTGTGTGCTATTAGTGAGCAGGTAGAAGACATCAGCAAGAGGCACGATATTCAGTGTCCAGATATATACACATATTTGGTGGAGAAACCTAACGCATAATGTTACACCAGTGAATTATATAATATAAATCACTAGATGCTTACAACGTGATCTGTGATGTGTCATGTACAGAACATCAAATACAACCCCACTTCAAACCACCTGAACTCAGTTACTTATTTTGTGTTATTGTGTGACTTTGGTGAATCCGAACTAACCAAAGTCACAATAGTGTCAACAAACTAACCAATTGAGACAGAGGTAGAACAGCAACCCCCGTGCTCTGCGAGGTAAAACTACAGGGTTTTTTTCAAAGTAGTCTGGTTGCTTTGGTGAGAGCATAGATAACGGCTTCAGTTCCTCATCCCTGTATAGCTGTCTCATGGCAAGCTACACTAGTGAAAATATTCTAAATATAGCGTACACTTAAAATGATATTGATTTTTTTTAGGTGGCTAAAATTGCTGCTGTTTTGCTGCTGCCCCCGTCCACAGCAGTACATTGCATTGGTTCCATGTGATAACTCCTTTCTATTTCCTCTCCCAAATGAAAAGTTGAATTTATACGGAATGAAACACACAATTTTTAGATCAATACACTCAAGAGTTTTGCCGTTACAATCTCAATTGTTTGGTATGACCAGTAGCTAATGCTAATGTTAGCAAACTGTAGATAAATATAATATAATATACTGGCAGCACATTTTAAAAATAACCATCATCTTGGAATCGCCACGTGTGGCCGTTACTACTCAAAAGTTCCATAGGCTTGTTTTAACGCCCAGAGAAATAGACATACGGACATATGGACTTTTCATTTATAGCATAAACAGTGGCTGTTTTCCGTCTTGATGGTCCAGTCCCAGATATTGAGCATGCTGGCTCATTGACACGTCTTACTGGACACTTTAACAGAACAGAGAAATCATTTTAAATGTCAGTATCAATCAGTAGTGATAATATTGCATATTACATGACATGGAGCTGAACTTTTGGCATCATATCAACACATTTTCACTCCCAACTCGTCAAATACCAGCGTATGGTCAGAGAGCCCTATACGCTTCAAACTATGGTTCCCCTCTAGCGTCCATCCTTACCTCCTGTCCGCCTTACGCTCTTTGTACTATGTCAGTTCCTCTGGCAGTCTAACAATGAGGTGGATGGGTTTACATTGGAGTTAGTTGAAAATCCATTGCATCTCATAGAGACGCTAAAAGCTGCCTCGGCGCATCTGTATCAGACGCAGAGGGGCACTGACTAAGCGTCAGTCTTTGACGAGTTGGGAGTGAGAACCGGTTGATCGTATCCAGTCCCTCATGATCCCTGAACCCTTTGAGTGTACAGTGCCAGCCACAGCAGCATATGAAGAACTATTGATCAATATATGAACAATCAATAATTCTTGAAATCAAGGGAATTAGTGCATAAGTTAAAAAGAATGAACAAGACTGGTTATTCATTCCTAAGAAAAGCACGTCAGTCTTGGTAAAAAGTGATGGACTTACAGTAGGCACTAGTAGTAAACTGTAGTACATTGAGATCTAAACATGTCCTGTAAGCCTGAGCTGTTGGTGTTTTAAATGTGAGTTGGAATGATAGTGTTCATTTGTACTTCTTCGTCCTGGCTGTGCTGGTGGAGGGAGTAGGAGGAGAAAAAGAGATTAAGCATGTGGGTGTGTGATCTGCTGTCTCTCAGATTTCACATTTCTTTGATTTCTTTTTTTTCCTGGCATCACTTTGTTTTTCCTAATGAGCACATTTGCGTTGTTCAGGGTGTGAATGTGTAGGAGTGGAAGACACGTGGAACAGAGCTATAATCGTTTCTGCACCACTCATTTTGCTGCCCTTGTCCTTCTCGTCCCTGCCTTTCATGGGCTCTTTGTTCTCCTCAGCATCACTATCATTAGCTGAGGCGTAAATTGGCCTTCTATGGAGCTACACTATGCAGTATGCAAAATACTGTAGCTCTCGCCGAGGTGCCAGTAGTCCGAAAAATGGCCCATTGGACCAAAGGTCCATTCGTCTTACAGCCTGTCATCCCGGAAGCAAACACCCATCGTTCCCGAAAATACATACCCTCCATGCAGCAAGCAGAAAGATATGGCAAATTATTATGCAGAATGATGGCGAAGGCATGACCTGCCCCGACACTGCCTCTGGTTGGCTTACTCTGATTTTCTTACCATAAAGTTAACTCCTCATGCTCAAACCTAACCAACCCAACCTAAGAGACAGAGTGGTGGGTCATGCCTTTGCCTGTATGAAAAATAATTTGGAAGGTCCAAAGAAGTCATTCTGCATAATAATTTGCCATGTGCTGCTGTTCGTTGCACAAGAGTGTGTATTTTCTGAGCAATGGGCCTTCGGAACAATTGGAGTTTGTTTTTGGGATGACAGGTTGTCGGACAAATGGGCTTTCGGTCTAACTGCCGGGCCCACGGGGACACAGGTAACGTCAGCAGCGCGTGGCGGCTGCGGAACTTGCAGAGCTCCATGAATGAATAAAGTACCAGGTTTTAATTGTGGATTATTACTATTATTTACAAATGAGCACATACTTCTTAACCTTTTTCTGTCTGAATGGATGAAAGGAAAACTCTATATAGAACGAAAGGGCTGGCAGCAGCAACAGAACGCTGCTGGTGTGGACACCACACGCGTGTGACACGCAGCAGTTCAGCGAGGCAGCTGCCACAAACTGCTCACGCGTCCTGTCTGTCCCGGCTATAATGGAAGATTTTTGGGACTATTGGATTTTCATTATTCATAATGAGGGGTTGATTTGCAGTCTTAATACTACTAAGAATTCTCATGATCAGTTATTTGTTTTTTTTGTGACACCAGAGAACATGAATATACACATATGACAACAAATTGTCACTCCCAACTCGTCACATACCGCCGCTTGGTCAGTGCCCCTCGGCATCGGAGACCGATGCAGGGGGTACCCCTCCTCTGGCGTGTCGATATACGCTTGTTACATGCATAGTGTCCTTTCAAAATACTGACGATACTAATGACTCACATGACTAAACTGACGTGACAAAATAAGTCAATTCTTTTGGTTTCACACGGGACACGTCTCCTGGTTGAAAAGTCTTGTGTTTGTTTGAGCCATCCACCACCCCCCTTCCGTCCTGAACAGACTCTCACGCTACTAATACTACGTCACTTGCTCCGACCGTCAGATAACGCCACACGTGGGTTTACATTGGAGTTAGATGAAAGCCTGGTTTGTCACATACCGTTGCTAAAGGGTTTCCTCCGTACGTCCATTTCTGATGCTGAGGGGCGCTGACGAAACGGTGGTATTTGACGAGTTGGGAGTGAGAACGGGTTGCATATGAAGCATTAAAGTGCAGCATGACTGGAATTTGATTTTCTTACATGTAGCGCTGATGATGCAGGGTGACATCACTAAAGCTGTCCAATCAATGAGTTATCTGTTTAACTTCATGTTAACAGCTCTTGGTTTGTTTGTAATAAATCAGTGTGAGCATTTAAAAAGAGGAAAAAGTGGTGCTACAAACTATGACTAAGCTTTACCATTATGTCCTTCATCGCAATTATCTGAAACATCTGTTCAGACACACACACACACACACACACACACACACATACTCACACACACACACACACACACACGCACACAACAAACAAACAATAAACTGTACTTTTCTCAGTCTCTGGTGAGAATGGACATCTGTTTACACTGTGCTTAGCTCTGTTGAATGGGCTGTTTGGTAGAAACAGTCTAGCTTCAAACAGCAATGTAGATCCACGCAGCAGTTTTCGACAGATGTCTCTATATTGTATTTGTTGTAATGTTTGAATGTTGAGCCCTTGAGCTGAGGTATGTTTGTGTGTGCGTGTGTTTGCAGGTAAGGCCCAGTTCATCCACATAGGTGAGGAAGTGGACGGGGTAGACATGAGGGCGGAGGTGGGCCTGCTGACCCGTAACATCCTGTTTCGTGGTGAGATGGAGCCCGGCTGTTATGGAAATGAGGCCTGCAATTTCTTCGACTTTGACACTTTCGGCGGACATTTGAAGGTACGCTGTTGTCCTAACCTTGTCATTTACAGTGCAGAAAAAAACAGGTGATTCACATACGGGACGGAACCAGGGTTGTGTATTGGCAAGAATCTGGCGATACGATGCGTATCGTGATACAGGTGTAACGATTCAATATATTGCGCTATATTGCGATACTGTAAGCAAGATGATATATTATTTTCAAATCTAATTTTAGGAAAACTGTCATTATATAAAGACAAACTACCATATGAGTAAAAAAAGTCACTATTTGAAATGGCTACTATGGGGACTAACATCATTACACGTGAATACAATTGGACTCATTGGATCCACAAGAGTCTCAGCTTTCCAGTCATACCCAATTTATGAAATTCTAAAACTGTTTAGGGACCCCATGCAGAAATATTAAAATACACCACATTAAATAGGTGAAAATATCACATTTGTACTGCAGGCAAAAAACGACTTGGTTTTTGGGCATTGTGGGCATTGTGGGCATGTCAAAGGGACCCCTTTGAAAATGGCCATGCCAGTTTTTCTTCGCCAACATTTAGCATAACTTTGGAGCGATGTTAAGTCTCCTTAGTGACATTCAAGTATGGCATGGTTGGTACCAATGGATTCCTCAGGTTTTTCTAGTTTCATATGATGCCAGTATCTTCACTCTAGCTTTAGAAAGCAACCTCTGAAAGACAGAATAGCGACCGGGTCAGCTGGCAGGCTGTCAGATTTTTAAGAGGTTAACTAAAATTCGATTACATTGTTTTAGAGAATCGATACAGTATCACAAAACATAATATTGCAATACTCATGTGTATCGATATTGTCTTACACCCCTAGACGGGACACCAGGGGTCATCGTATGCTGCCTGAGGACAAGCACTGAGTAGTGACTTGCTCCTGAACTGGGGCTCCGTCCTGGAGCCAGACCTGGCACGGCCCAAAAGAATTACATGGATAGGTGTCGGGGTCACCTCTCTGGTGACGTTCCAGCTAGAGCTAGGGCTCGCTGCTACGCATAGCACTAGGAACCAAACTCCTGGAATCAGAGAAATACGGCGTTATTTTCCGATTGTTTCACTGCGGTTTCATTCTAAAACACAAATAAACATGACCACATCTCTGCACAACCCCTGTGGGCAGGTACCGTGTTGCCGGATTTAAATGACTGCAGCTGAAGGGCAAGCTTCATGCTGTCCTCTCTGCTCGGTGTGTGTCCCTCGATCAAACTGACACACTGATAGCAGCACAGAGCAGAGGAGAGAGAGAGGAGCAGGGACAAGCTGAAGCACATAACGATGTAACAAACCCGTTCTCATCCGTCAAATACGGACACTTTGTATCTGGTAGAGCTAAAGGGGGACTTGTGCCTCGATATCAGACGTCGACGAGCGTGAAAAAAGCGGCAGTATTTGACCACCTGAACAGGCCGCACACCCTGCGCGCTGGTATTGGCTGAGTAACCCCCACGTGAGGCCCAAAGGCTGTTTGTAGTGACCCAGAATAATCCAGAGCACAGCAAAGTAAGAAGAAAAGAGAAAATCCAGAGAGAGGGCTGCAGGGTTTTTGCAGAAACAGACACCACATACTGCTAGTGGGTCAGAAGTAGGGATGCACCGATTCCACTTTTTTCAGACCGAGTACAAGTACTTACATTTGGGTACTCGCCAATACCGAGTACCGATACAAGTACTTCTCTGTGCCAAAAGACCCTCGTTAACAGCCAGCTGGAGGGTGAGAGACACACAACAGGCTGGGGAGTCCCGCATACGAGGCGGTGTGCCGCCACTGGCTCTAGGCCAGCTTGGAAAGGCGAAGGTGGCTCGCGGCCGCAGCTTTACAGCGCTCCTCATCCGGACCTCGCCGCACCGTGGACAAAGGGCTTGCTGCGCCCTCTCTCCCCGCCGGGGAAGGCCCCCTGCTCCCGGTGCGACTGTCGACCGGAGCGGACTGTCCTTAGTGTGCCCCAACCACGTCGTGCTGCCAGATCGGGACTCGGCCCACGTAAAAGGCGCTAGGGGTCTGCTGCGATGTCGGCGACCCACCTGACCCGTCTTGAAACACGGACCAAGGAGTCGCACGCGCGAGTCAGAGGGTGCAAGCAAAACCCCGTGGTGCAATGAAAGTGAGGGCCGGCTGAAGTGGGATCCCGGCCTAGCTGGGTCAGGCACACCTCCGTAAAGTGTTATCGGTGCCGTTGTATCAGAGCCGTTTTGCGAGTACGAGTACATGAGCATGGCCGCGAGCCACCTTCGTCTTTCCAAGCTGGCCTAGAGCCGGTGGCGGCGCACCGCCTCTTATGCGGGACTCCCCGCCTGTTGTGTCGGACCCAATACCCAATACTGGTATCGGTATCAGTGCATCCCTAGTCAGAAGTGATGATTGGGAGGGATTGTTTTTGTATCAAACTATACATTGTTTTTTAGGAAAATGTTGCATGGTCAATAATCAAAGGTCAAAGGTCAAAGCCCTAACCTTAAACCTAGTGTTTAAAAATAGGCAAATTCCTCTATTTTTATTGAAGTTGGTGATACTATTCTTTCAACTAAAAAAATAATATATGGCACTGTATTATTCAAAGACTTATTATTCTCATCAGTGAATACTTCTACAGTCAAAGTGCATAACGGGACCAGTCAAAGGAACCAAATCCAATTAGAAACAACTGATGAGTCCAAAAAATAAAGCAAATTCTAAAATGTGTTTGTTATGGAATTTTTCATTTTATTTATCTGTGCAATTATTAATCACATATTTTCACATCAGATAATGGTTTGAGTCAGTGACAGTGGCCCATTGATTCCGCTACCCAGGCTAATTAAAGCTTTCTCTCAGGGGACAGCTGCCTGTGTAGATCCACAGGGCCTAACACTGAACCGAACACACAGGGTTGAAATTTAAATCATTTGAATTTATAGTGTGGACTTATAAAATCTGAGTAGTGTGCTGTGATCGTGTTAGTATCGCTGCCGTCATGGAATAAGTTGCAGGAAAGTTGTTTTCTTAGCTGAGTTGGATACTTTTTTCCATGTGACCTTGATTAGCCATAATAATGTTTACAGAGTAGAAATTATGATATTTAGCAGGTATGATGTTTACCATGTTCACCATCTTGGTTTAGCGTGTTAGCACTACACACTGTTCAGCTGAGGGTGATAGGAATGTCCTTAGTTTAGCACATATTTCGTCATAATCAAAATAGAATATTTGAACTTGATGATGGAGCTAGATGAAATGTCAGAGGATCACCAAGCCGTTACAATTTATCCGGAGGGGAACATAAATGTCTGAACCAGATCTCATTCAATCCATCCAATATTAGGCAATAAAGTTCATTCCTGACCTTGGAAATAGTAGTTTTACACAATCCCAAGTAAAAGTCCATTCGGTAGCTTTTTCAATAGGTTTCAACTGGACAACGTGGTCTTCATCAGCAGATAATGGATGGATGAATAGATCTATATCTGTGACAACTGGGCAAACTCTGTGAAGGTGTGACATGGTAGAAAGTTCTAGAAAGAAGCTAGTAAGTGGACCTTGAGTTGGGATTGTTTCGTCAAACTATCCAATAGATGTTGAGATTTGCTGATGTAGAAAAAAAATGTAACATCTTTTTCTTTTATTTAATTTTTTTCCTTGATATTGTCTTTTTGTGTATTCTGAAATTCTGAATCGGGAACTCGACTTGATCCAGAACCTCAGACTCTCCCTTTTAATCTTCTACAATAGCAACTTAAGTAACACTGAGTAGTAAATTGTTTTATCCAGGAAACCTCCAGACTCCATTCGCCTTTTTGCATTGTGAACCAGGCGTGCATTGGTCTTTGTTAAGGTCTCCTCCCCATTTGGATATCACAGACAACAGGTATATAGTCCCTGTCTCTAAGGCCCTATGCAGACCTGGCATTAACATGCGTCCTGGGTGATCTGATCACCAGTGGACAGCTCTAAGTACAGTTGTGAATGCAACACAAGGCGCATTGAGGACACATTGATATCCGATCGCTCAGACCACATTCGGAGGTGGTCTGGGCCACATATGGCCATATTCTTTTAGCAGTGTGTATGCAAGTGTTTCCTGGTTCACACTGAAGGACCGCCTACTCAACTGACGTCCTCTGCGTAAGCAGAAGTATCAACTCATTTGCGCACCATTGGCATTCTCAGATCACGTAAGCTGGCTTTGTCCACGTCGTATGAAAATTTGCCCATAGAGATATATTACGAGTGCATCAAACATTTGGTTTGCCTGGATCACATCAAGGAATAGACCCAGTCTGTATTGTTTCCATTTCTTGTTCTTCTTTTAATTTCTGGCAGACTATGCATTGGAACTGCATCGCTGCCTCCCGCCGGTTAAAAACAACAACAACATATTTTGTCTTTGCAAACGGAAATTCTGTATTTGTCATCTCAACTCACTCATCTTCAACCTCTTATCAGGGTTGGGTCGCGGGGTCAACAGCTCCAGCAGGACCCCAAACTTCCCTTTCCCGGGCCACATTAACCAGCTCTGACTGGGGGATCCCGAAGCGTTCCCAGGCCAGTGTGGACATATAATCTCTCCACCTAGTCCTGGGTCTTCCCCGTGGTCTCCTCCCTGCTGGTCGTGCCTGGAACACCTCCCTAGGGTAGAGCCCAGGAGGGGGGGGGCATCCGTACTAGATGCTCGAACCATCTCAGCTGGCTCCTTTCAACGTAAAGGAGTAGCGGCTCTACTCCGAGTCCCTCACGGATGACTGAGCTTCTCACCCTACCTCTAAGGGAGACGCCAGCCACCCTCCTGAGGAAACCCATTTCGGCTGCTTGTACCCGTGATCTAGTTCTTTGGATTATGATCCAGCCCTCATGACCATAGGTGACAGTAGGAATGACGATTGACTGGTAGATTGAGAGCTTTGCCTTCCGGCTCAGCTCTCTTTTCGTCACAACGGTGTGGTAAAGCAAATGCAATACCGACCCCCCCCCGCTGCTCTGATTCTCCGGCCAATCTCACGTTCCATTGTCCCCTCACTCGCCAACAAGACCCTGAGGTACTTGAACTCCTTCACTTAGGGTAAGGATTCATTCCCTACCAGGAGTGATGTAATGATGTATTTGTTTATCTGCATATAGAGCGGGGAAGTGAGATCCGATCACAAGTGGTCACTGGTGATGCATGTATGCATTCTAATGCCAGGTGTGAACTGACGTACTTAGAGCTGCGCACTTGTGATCGGATCACTCAAGATGCATGTTAATGCCAGGTCTGAACAGGGCCTCTTAATGCAGAGCATCTCCATGCTTGCATGAGTGCCCGCCACCATAACCGTCTGTGTTGTCTTCTGAAGCTGAGTAAAGATTATTTTCTTCAAATTCAAATTGGAGTGAAGTTTTCTCAACAAAAATATTTCTTTCACACTGACAAACTGACCCACATTGTCATGTCTATAGAGCCACACTACAAGAAGAAGAAAAAGGATCAAGTCCCCTTGATGTGCAAAGCATGTGACTATTCACACAAACATGTGTTTCCACATTTGGCCCAATGAAAACTGAATGCTCTGATGTACAATCAAAAGTTAAATTAGAACAGGATAAGATGCTCAGCCACACCCATGCTGTATAAATCAACCTGACGAGCTGTCAATAGGAGGACAAAAGGACGGCGGAGAGACACTGAGAGACAGGAAAGGACAGAAGAACACGAGAGAGAGAGGCTGTGATTGTATTCCTCCTGCCTTCATGCCTCTCTCTCTCCCCAGGGCAAGCTATCGTATCCTATTATAAATTTCCATCACAGGCTCATGTCATATATTTCTCATGCATGGGTGTGTGTACAGCACGTACGAGCAACACACGCACACACACACAGAAAGGAAAGCCTCAGTGAGATTTCAGTGAAGCCCTTCAAAATGAACGCCTCAGAGCGTACACCTCCCCTGGACAGTACAGTGCATTACTGTTCTGTTAAAACCTCGTATCTCCACTATTATCAGCTGGCCACAGGCTGAGAGGAACAGCCCTGGTTTCTGCTTGTATTTTTTTTTAAATTGTTTCCTAAACAGCCGGGGGGTTGTATAATATTTGCTATAATCTTTTTTAGCTGAAGTTACAATGAAAATCACCAACTGTGTGATGCGGTGCATTTTGCTGTTCATCACTGAGTCACTCTGCTCCCTGACATCTCTTATTCACCGGTGAATCTCCATCTGACTGACTTCTTCATTCTCCAGATCGACTCCCATCATGTTAACTATACCTCTAATACATCCTTTCTTTCTCTTATTCATCCCTTATTTCCTCTATCTTTTTATCTTTGTTTATCTTTTTCTGTCCCTTTCCCTATTTCCTCCCCTCTTCCCCATGCCCCTCTGCTTTCATTCTTCCTTCAACCATCCTTCCATTTTTTCTCCCTCATATCTGTTTTTCCTTCCTGCTCTCTCCCTCTCTGCTTCATATTTTTCTATCCATCCTTCCTGACTGTCTCCACCTGTGGACCCTAACCTCCCTCCGTCCTATTTTTGCAGTCCTCCCCTCTTACCCCTTTCTGTGATTCCTCCCTCCTTGCATCCTTCATCCCACCCGCCTCCTTTACTTTCTCCTCATTACCTGTTTTCCTTCATGCTCCCTTCCTCTCTTCATCCTCATATCTTTGCCATCCTCCCTCCTATACCTTTCTTCTCCCACCGCATCGTAATCCATACCGCCCTCTCATCCCAAATATTTCTTTCTCTCGCTTCCTCCCTCCTTTCCTCTCTCCTTACATCTCCTTGCATTTATCTGTTGTTCTTCCCACCCTCCTCCTTTCTTTTGCTTCTTATTCATGCCACTCCTTCCATTTCAGAATCCCTTCTTTTGCCTTCACCCCTCGTTACCTTCTTTTAATTTGATATTTTTCATTCTGAAATCGATTTGATATCATTTCATTTCCCCTTTTTTTTTTGCTGTGCCCAATGAGTACAGTTACAGCTGCCACTCCACCCAAGTGTAAAGTTACATTTTTGAGTGTTGCAGAGTTTAGTGTTGACCCAACACATCAACATGCCTCCAATACCACACACACACACACACACACACACACCCATGCAGGAGTGACTGAAGTGTATCTGCTGTTTTCATCAGGTGGAGCGGCGCTTCAAGGCAGTCCATATATCTGGGGTGGAGCTGCAGCACATGGGCCAGCAGACGATGGGACACTATCCAGTCCATTTCCATATGAACGGAGACGTGGACGAGAGGGGAGGCTACGACCCCCCGACTTCTGTCAGCGATCTGTCCATCCACCACTCTTTCTCCCGCTGCGTAACCATCCACAGCTCCAATGGACTGCTGGTCAGTTAAAAAGATTTATTCAAGTTCCGTTTGTTATTGGGTTTCTACTTTGTGAGTGACATAATTAAAGAAGAAGGCAGACATTTTGGGAAGTATTTGCTTTCTTGCTGAGAGTTTGATGAGAAGATCGTATCTGCACAGTAAATATGAAGATACAGCCTGCAGCCAGTTAACTTAGCACAAAGACTGGAAGCTGGAGGAAAAAGCTAGCCTGGCTCTGTCTAAAAGTAACAAAATCCACCTACCAGCACCTGTAAAGCTCACTAACACATTACATCATGTTGGTCATGGTATGGGATTGGAATAGTTTAATACGTATTGTGATGGAGGGGAGCAATGATGATGTAGGAGGAATGGGTTAGGAAGGAGGATGAGGGATGAAGGGATGAGGGTCGAGGGATTAACGGATGAAGGGATGAGGCTCGAGAGATGAAGGGTGAGAGTTGAGGGATGAAGGGATGAGGGTCGAGAGATGAAGGGTGAGAGTTGAGGGATTAACGGATGAAGGGATGAGGCTCGAGAGATGAAGGGTGAGAGTTGAGGGATGAAGGGATGAGGGTCGAGAGATGAAGGGTGAGAGTTGAGGGATTAACGGATGAAGAGATGAGGCTCGAGAGATGAAGGGTGAGAGTTGAGGGATGAAGGGATGAGGGTCGAGAGATGAAGGGTGAGAGTTGAGGGATGAAGGGATGAGGGTTGAGAGTTGAGGGATGAAGGAATGTAGAGTTGAGGGTCGAGGGATTAAGGGATGAGGAAATAGGGGTGAGGGGATGAGGCGATATGGATGAAGGGTGAAGGTTGAGGGATGAAGGGATGATGGTCGAGGGATGAAGGGATGAGGGTCGAGGGATGAAGGGATGAGGAAATAGGGGTGAAGGGATGAGGGGATAGGGATGAAGTGTTGCAGGTGGGGGATGAGGGGAAGAGGTGTTTTAGAAGGATGGATGGAGGAGAGCGATGATGGACGGGTGTCGGCTGGCGGCGGAGGGAACCGGGGGGAGTCGAGACTCTGAGTGGGGGAGACGTCTCTTCCTGAGCTCTGATGTTTGCAGAAACCCAGTGGTTCCTGTAATCAGACGAGAGGGAAAGAAGGGTGAGATAAAACAGAATAAAGCGGTTTTGAGGGGGGGAGGATATGAAAGCTGAGTCGAGGGGAAGTGAACGGATCAGGTGTGCTTGAATAGTTTAGCTGTGGAAATGGGATGTGTATGAGGTGTGGTCTTTGTTCCCGAACTCAGTTATAAAACTTCATTAAAACAAAGGAAATGACAGGCAGCTTACGGTCCAATCAGCAGCCACCACCCAGAGACTCCAAGAAGGACGGATACTCTGAAGTGCTGTTTGACGCAATCAGAGTCTTCGTCCTCACAGTGCTCAGTCTTGGCAAGGACTCAATGTTCAAAACATGGATGAAGGAGCTAAAGAGGAACCCTCCACGTTAAATAATGCTGTATTTAACAGAAAGTGGTACAAAGATGAGGAAATAGGCTTTGGAAAGCTGACACTTTCACAACCGGTTGCGCTCTTTGTTGGCAATTATTTCTCCAGTTAGATTGAGGACAGAAGCTCTGCAGTAGTGTGACATACTGTCAGCCCCTGATCCGTAAAGTTCAACGTGTCTATTCCCTCCCAGGTAAAGAACGTGGTCGGCTATGACACACTAGGTCACTGTTTCTTCACGGAGGACGGTCCGGAAGAGAGGAACACGTTTGACCACTGTCTGGGTCTGCTGGTGCGAGCCGGGACCCTGCTGCCTTCAGACAGAGACGGCAAAATGTGTCGTGACATCACCGACGGAGCCTACCCGGGATATGTGGCCAACCCACGGCAAGACTGCAGGTAAGATTCATGCAGAAATTGCACACACTCTTTAACCTCTTCAGTCCCATGGAGGAGCTCCCGTACATCTGCCAGGTGGACATCCTGAAATCAGATAAATGTAGTGGAGTAAAAGTAGAAAGCAGCATGGAAAGACAAGACTCAAGTAAAGTACTACTACCTAGAATTTGTACTTAAGTGTCCTTGATAGGGATGCATCGATACCAGTATCAGGTATCAGATCCGATACTGTGCTTATGTATTCGTACTCGTAAAATGGCTCCGATACAACAGCACCGATACCACTTGACGGTGGTGCGCCCAACCCCGCTTGGCTGGGAATCCACCTCAGCCGGCGCGCACCAGCCCTCACTTTCATTGCACCACAGGGTTTTGCTTGCACCCTCTGACTCACGCGTGCGTTAGACTCCTTGGTCCGTGTTTCAAGACGGGACGGGTGGGTTGCCGACAACATCACAGACCCCTGGCGCCTTTTTCGTGGGCCGAGCCCTGGTCTGGCATCATGACATGGTTGGGGCGCACTGAAAACAGTCCACCCCGGTCGACAGTCGCACCGGGAGCAGGGGACCGTCCCCGGCGGGGAGAGAGGGAGCAGGGAGCTCTTTGTCCATGGTGCGGTGAAGTGCGCTATAAAGCTGCAGCCGTGAATAGAATTGCGCAGGCAGAGTCCAAGCGTCTGGCAGTCTGTCTGAGCTAAATTGTTGTATAACCTAAACTACTGTAAGCTGTTTTATTGAGTTTCCTTTTTTTGCAAAAATGCTCAGAGTGAGTTTGAGTTCCCTCTAGGGCTTTTATTGTGAAAGGTAAGAACGGTTGGAGTGGATCTGGTCTGTGCAGCTTTGTCAAAGTTGAAAGTAGTAATAAAGTTTGCCCTCTTGGTTCAGACTACGGAGCCTCCGTGTTGTTGTTTCATAAATATAGACGCTACTCAATCCGTTCCGCACAACGTGATCGGTTGATGCCTTTATTCGTGGTGCAAAAGCTCAGAAAAATCAACCTTGTTTTCCAAAAAAAGACGCCGTTTATTCACCACGTAATATTCATGTTCTTTGTGAAAGTACTCAGACAATTCACCGATCACAGCCACTCCAACCGAATGTAAAGTTACATTTTTGAGTGTTGCAGAGTTTAGTGTTGAACCACCACACCAACATGCCTCCAATACCACACACACACACACACACACACACACACGCACACACACACAACAAAGAGCACCAATTAATCTCAAGCTAGCTTTATTATCACTCTAAACATCTTCACACTTATTAGAAGTAAGAATAATTATGTGAAATGCTGCACATCCGTATACAGTACTTCTTCCATCTAAAGTTCCAAAACACAAAGGTGGCGGTCTGAAACACGACAGTGTGACGTGACAGCAGAGAAACGATGTAAGCGGGTGACTCTTGTTCTGACCTGAGAGAACGATGCAGAGACAATGAAATAAATCAGTGGCTCTTCCACTTATTTTTTTGAAGATATAAGAAAGCAAATAATTAGCAGAGCCAGAATGGTCTTGTTGGAAAAACATATTTTTCTGTGAAAGGGCAGAGGCTGAACACAACTTTGCAAAAGCGAGTGATCATTAGTCAAATCTCTCTCCGTCCCTCTCTTTCTTGCTCACATACACACACTTTTGTTTGACAGTTCCATTCTGTTACAATCGTTCTAGTTTTCTGAAGTTAGATCATGCACGTATCGCAGCACCTGCAATTATGTTTCATCCATCAAAATGACAGATGGCATTTTCAATTATCCGCCAATAGTTTTTAAAGGTCAGCAAATGATCGGTTACACAACTTGTGATCACACATCTCAATGTAGTATTAAATAGAATTGAAAAACTGTTTTGTTCTTAAGTCTATGCATGCAAATATGTGACTCAAAGATGCTCATATCATGGATATAAACATCTAGTAGCCGTAGAAAGACACCAGTAAAACAACACATCTAAACTGAACCAGTATGGATAGTCTTGAGTTCTAAAGTAAAGTTAAAGTCCATCTGTACATTCAGTACACAGTACTGAATACAGAATAATACAGAATACAGTACATGTATTCTTTCTAGTAGCCAGCAGGGGGCGACTCCTCTGGTTGCAGAAGTCTGATTGTATAGAAGTCTATGAGAAAATGAGCCTACTTCTCACTTGATTTATTCAATGTTATGTTGAGTTGTGTACTCACTTAGGCGGCTGAAGCTCGTTTAACCTTCCTTCTTCATTCAGCACAACAGCTATAAGTAGTAATACAAATAAGGACTAATAACAATAATCAATAGCAGTAGATCTAACTAAGTGATAATAGAATTATCAGTTATAATAGCAGTAATAATAGAAATATAACTACTACTAATAATAAAAAGGCTGATAATAATGATGGTAGTAGTGGCTGCCAAGCAGGCAGCAGACGCAACCATGGTAACCCCGATCCATGGATACCTGCGAGACGAGAAAGCAGAAAGACTCTGGGGAAGAAATCAACTTAGTAACATGTATGAATGGGACATGAATGCATATAGATGGAGAGGAAAAGATGGAGAGAGGACGTCCTGTGTCCGCCGAACAGCGTTGGAGAAACACTGATTCCTCACATCAAACTGCTTTATTCAGTGTTTTTTTTTGCTTTTAGATATTGTATTGCAGATTGTGTATTAACCTGTGACCAAAATGCAAGGCATATAAATTCCATCCATTTTTCAATGACACCAAAATTAGAAACACATTAAACACATGTAATAATAAAACACATACAATATTCACATATACACAAAAGAACATAAATAAAATAAAATAATAAAATAAATAGATAAAGTAGTAAAAAAAAAAAAAATTATAAAAATTATAACAACACCGAGCCAACAAAACAAATAAGGAGGCTCAGTCGTCACAACCAGACAAGGAGGTCAGAGACTCAATATGGTTTAGAAGAGAAGTCTTTTCACAAGAATTGAGGGAACCCTTAAGGGAAAATCTAAGTTTCTCCAAACCAATGGACAGTAACATATCTTTCACCCACCTATTGTGAGTCGGAGGTACAACATGTTTCCATTTAAACAGAATAAGTCGCCTTGCTAACAAGGTGGTAAAGGCGAGCACATGTTGCATGTCTTTAGAAATACTGGGCTGAAAGGGCACCCAGAACAAAGCCAAGAGAGGGCCGGGGATAACAGTAGTATTATATGTTACGTTAAGTGTGTTAAAGATCTCGGACCAAAATGTATTGAGGTTCGGGCAGGACCAGAACATGTGAGTTTGGCCGGCTGGAGATTGCCGGCACTTGTTAAATGAGTCTGTTAAATTGGGATACATCTTAGATAGCCACTCATTTGTATAATGGACTCTGTACACAATCTTACATTTTAGGAGGCTGTGCTTAGCAGAGATGCTGCCACTATTCAGTGTTTTTACCTGTTTTAATCAGCAGGTTTGTATATTTTGGAGACCTCTGCAGATAATACATAAATGAACACTGAAAGGAATCTGAACCGGGTGAAGCTGACGGCAATGGTGGTGAAGACAACAACTCCCATGATCCCACACTATTTCACCACGTCAGCAAACTCTGTCTTTTGTTATTGTTTTGACTGAGAAGCCCCCACCGGCAGAACAGTTTAACCATCACAACTAAATGCCTCACCCCAACCCTTACCCCTAACGCTATACCTTCAAACCAGTCACAATGTTCTCACAATGCAGAAATGTCCTCACTACGTTGGTTTAAAATGGAAATTGGTCCTCACAAAGATAGCAATACAAACACACACACACACACACACACACACACACTGCATCCTCACTTTGTTAGAGAGGCATTGTATTTAAAGCATAAAGATGCAGCTCAGAATATAAAGCGGTTTAATCCAGGTCACATGACATTTTTATCTCAGCACACTTTGCCTCAGCCTTCAGCTGCAGAGCATAGCGGGGCAAGGTTAGGGATGCATAATGGCACTGGCTTCCACTGATACGGAGTCATCCACCTGCTCTCCAACATGAGGGGACTGGAAGGATTTTCTAATGTTAGCCTTTGCTTCCCTTTCCTTTTCTCCTTGTCTCCTTTCCTCTGTCCTCTCCTACTTTACCCAATTATAACAGCCTGGTAAAACACAATGCACTACATTCCTAATGACGCTTTTGGAGGCAATTTGTCTGGATCATTGTATTCTGTAATGATTTCCAAATCCCAGTGTATTTATTACTGTGGTTTAAAAATTCCAATTTAATCAAACATGATTGCACTAACAATGTTCCCCCCCTGTACGATTTATGAAGATTAATATCCAGTCAGATTTTTACACTCCCTCGTGGCTCCTTCTGTCTCTTCCCCGTCATTGTTGAGTTGTGTATGTGTTGAATGTAAAACAGCGATCAATTTGAGTTCCGATTCGCCGGGGAACAGGAGACGTGTGGGCTGCACGAGGAGGATGAAACTGTCATTTAATCTGAGCCAGATGAATGTGCTGGGCATTTCGCTTGTTTAATGATGGTGTGTGTATGTGTGTGTGTGTGTGTGTGTGTGTGTGTGTGTATGTGTGTGCGTGTGCGTGTGCGTGTGCGTGTGCGTGTGTGTGTCTTGTAGCGTGCAGTTGACAGTGACAAAACAAATTATCCATCTCAGCCATCTCCTTCAGAGGAAACAACAGGACATGGTTGTGTTTTTAGTTGTTTCCTTTCACACAGAGTTGTTCTATCCGATGGCCAGTGAACCTGCTCTAGCACATCAACAATACCTGATTCCAGCAACTCTGATTTTTCACTAAAGATATCCAGACAAGCCTTGTTCATTCTTATCTTTCCAAACCATCCCCTGCTGTTTTTTATCGCTGTTGTCACCGTGCACACTGCCCTAATTCCACCAATGCAAAGAAATAGTCACCCACGCAAAGTGGAGAAATACCAAATCAGGTCTTTTGTCAATTGCAGTAGCACTCACAGGGTTAATTTGTCTGTTATGTGTCTGGTGGCCTGCCTGGCATATATCGGCCAAACTCAGTGAGCCCTTAAATAAAGATTTGTAGAACATTTGGCAACTATTTGCATGATTGTAATACTCATCGTGGATCGGCCTCCACCCTGAAAGTTGAGGATATTGAAAATATTTCTTGCACTTTTTAGGTTGTAGTGGATCAGTTTTAAAGCTAGAGTGAAGATGCTGGTATCATATGAACCTAGAATGAATCCATCGGTACCAGCCATGTCATATCGTGAAGGAGGTTAAATAACGCTCCAAACTTGTGCTAAATTTCCCAAATTTCATGTCCATTTTCAAAGGGGTCCCTTGACCTCTGACCTCCAGATGTGTGAATGTAAATGGGTTCTATGAGCACCCACGAGTCTCCCCTTTACAGACATGCCCACTTTATGATAATCACATGCAGTTTGGGGTGAGTCATAGTCAAGTCAGGACACTGACACACTGACAGCTGTTGTTGCCTGTTGGGCTGCAGTTTGCCATGTTATGGTTGGAGCATATTGTTTTATGCTAAATGCAGTACCTGTGAGGGTTTCTGGACAATATCTGTCATTGATTTGTGT
>CAKAOI010048908.1:13400-28134 GCA_916701655.1 Sebastiscus albofasciatus | reverse complement strand
CGCTCCAAACTTAAGCTAAATTTTGGCGAGGAAAAACTGGCATGGCCATTTTCAAAGCCCCTTGACCTCTGACCTCAAGATAGGTGAATGAAAATGGGTTCTACGGGTACCCACGAGTCTCCCCTTAACAGACATGCCCACTTATGATAATCACATGCAGTTTGAGGCAAGTCATAGTCAAGTCAGCACACTGACACACTGACAGCTGTTGTTGCCTGTTGGGCTGCAGTTTGCCATGTTATGATATCAGCATATTGTTTTATGCTAAATGCAGTACCTGTGAGGGTTTCTGGACAATATCTGTCATTGATTTGTGTTGTTAATTGATTTCCAATAATAAATATGTACATACCTTTGCACAAAGCAGCATATTTGCCCACTCCCATGTTGATAAGAGTAATACATACTTGACCTTTAAGGTTAATTTTGAACAGATAATAAATGTTAATTTACTGTGAATAAATATTTGAAGCGATTAACAGCTCTCGTACATGTACTGTATGTGTATGGTTTAGACTATAGGGAGAAATTGTGGGTTAATAAAAGCAAGCATTACACAAACTGCAGTCTACAGGCATTAAAGTCAGACATGCTACACTTCCACCCCCACCCCCACCCCCGACCTCCTCCTTGCTTCCCACTTCTCTACATAAAGGACACACTTACTTCCTGCATCCCTGCTGTTTTTTATCAGCGTCTTTGCGCCATTGGATCCGTTTTTAATGACAGACCTCAATGAGAGAGTCAAGCTACTTGATTGGCAGAATTTCTATCTTTATTTGACATTCAGTCAAATTCTGTCAGTTAGTTATAAAAATAAAATACAGCTCCACGTTTCCACAAATGGGTAAACCTGCAATAACAGACAGAGAGTTTGGAGGGAAGGGTTTAGGAGAGAGGCAAAGGGAATCAAAGAGGGGGGAGAGAGGTTAAAAGGGAGAGGTTTAAGGTGTAGTGCTGCCATGTGCTAATCTGCTGTGGAGCTAAACTGCATATCTGCCATTTCTATTCATATTCATTACCCCTAAGCTGCTTTTTCGCACATACCTGCAAATGGAACTAGAATAATCTTCTCATTATGCCTGGTGCATGTGTGAAAGGTGTTTTCTGAGGAACCCAGAAGAATTTGCACATTTATGAAAAAAAGAAAGAATTTAAAGGGATGTCTGTAAGAAAAGGAAGTCAAGTCAAAAATAAGGCGACAATAACTGACACACTTATTTAAAAGCCAAGAAGACGGAGATGCAGAAATGAACAAAAAGAGCAACACCTGAGAGAGAGAACTGATGATGAATAGTAATAAATGGGACAGTAGGAAGATTCAAATAAAAGAGGCCTGTTCCCAGTTCTCTCTGTACATGGACATACAGACTCAAACAACAAGGTTCAGCTGTGAACAGTAACTATGTGGCTAACAGTGCGCCCCTATACTGTACAGGCTACACTAACCCCTATAGACTGAGCTGCTACATGCAGGCGTCCAGGCCTGGATCCTCTCTGACAGCCAGCAGTCAAAATATGTTGTCACTTGTGGCTGCTGCTTTTGTCTGAAAGCGTCTGAGTCATTTAAACATGTGAGCAAAGCTGTGAGTTGTGAGGATGAAGCATGCAGGTATGGGGGTGGGGGGGAATAAAGCGCACCGTCGGCTGTATAGGAGAACTAAACCCATCACTGTCATGTTTGATGATGGTGTGTTTTTACACCAAAATTCCAGAAAATATATTTTCCCTTTGGTGATTTAAGTTGTCCAGGTTTGGAGATATATGTGAGATTTCTGCCTCCTCTACTCTTACTTAAATATCGCATTATTTTTCTGTGTACATTTATGTTTCCCTTTATATGTGTATCTCCTGTAAAGGGGACATAGGCTCATTTTCAGCTTCATACTGGTGTTTTGGGTTCCTACTAGAACATGTTTACGTGCTGTAACATTCAAAAAACAAATTTTTCTCATCCTGTCTGTCTGAATATACCTGTATTCATCTTCTGTCTGACACACTCCGTTTTAGCGCCCGTCTCTTTAAGACCTCCCTCCTGAAAAAGCCCAGTCTGCTCTGATTGGCTTGTCAGAAAAATATGGTGCATCTTTGAAAGCTTCAAACTACTCGGTACAGCGTGGGTCTGTGGGGAGTTTGTGTCCAGGGCCTGTGGTTATGATAATCCGTCCTTGGACGCCACAGACACAGTTTGCATTGGTTCACTGAACCCCAGGCCATAGCCAATATTTGTTATAATAACACAGGACTAATCATTTATTGTAATGATGAATAATATCAAACTTGATGTGTCTTCTTATTGACGTTTGTACTTTTTAAACTGATAACACATTTATTTAGATTGTGATATTTTACTGTAAATGACATACAGTATAGCCAACAGCAAGTAGGAAACGTTCAGGTGATCTCCATCCAGTCAGCTGCCACCTTATGTAAGGTATCATATAGATAGAACTCCTCACTTCAACTTCATCTGTTCCTCGTCTGTTGCGGTGCTTTCAAAGCGAGCCACAGGAATAAATAGAAACAGCGTGACGCAGCAACAGCGCGACGCAGCAGCAGCAGCGCAACGCAGCATCAAACTGCGCCTACGATGGAAGCGTACCAGGGTGTTAGAATGAATCCAGCTTGTGTGAGCTGTTCTCTGTGTTCTCTTGTTCTCTTTCTACATCAAACCGTTACATTCATGACGGTGAGTCTGACAACGGGCGTTTCTAACGCAGCGATCGTTTGATCATCACTGTCACCCTTCAAACATGGCTGCTCTAAAAGAGACATCCTGTCTGCTGTCTGTGTCGGCCGTTCCTCCCTCTCATCCTCTGACAGAGAACCCATCGGGGAGCCTGAGGGGGACTGAACCTTGATTAGAGCCGGCTGAGCCCTTGATTACACCACAGCTAATTCCTTTCTCATCCAGACTGAGCTGCCGCAGGGGCTGATGGGTAGAGGAGCGTATATCCTTATTAAGGCTACATAATTGAGAAGAGAGGTTAGCGGCAGTTAATAGTCTAGATGAGGGACGTAGCAGAGAGTAAACCCACTTTTGCACAATATGTTTGCAAATAAGTTTGCCCCCGTTCTAGGCCGAAATGATCATAAACATATGACGAGAATTTCAAAAACAGTTGAGACCGACCTTGATTGTTTTAGATGAGTCAGACATTACATACCCACTCAGGCAGCCCAGTTATTTATGCACTCTATGACTTTCTCTCACAATCAGGCACTGAAAATAATGGACAACAAGCCTGTCCGCTGGCATCATTGTCACATACTAAAAAGACACAATCTACTCTTTGAGAGCTTTACTCCTTTTTGTTTTCTTAGATTAGTTTATAAATGTGTTAACAGTTTGGTCCCAGAGCCTCTTTCCACATATATCTAAGGGCAAGACAGTAATAGAGTAACATCGTAGAACTACATTTGGACAATCAGCATTCTCTATAAAGGGCTGTCAGCTCTTGAACACACTAATGATAATAATAATAATAATAATAATAATAATAATAATAATAATTTTCTTTATATAGCACCTTTCAATACAAGGTTAGAAAGTGCTTTCCAATAAAAGCATGATAACAATAATTAACCCCCTGTACTTAAAATCTAAACAAAATAAAATCATATAAATAGTTACAACAATTCAATTCAATTCAATTCAATTTATTTTTATATAGCATCAAATCATAACAGAAGTTATCTGGAGACGCTTTTTATATAGAGCAGGTCTAGACCGTACTCTAAAGTTTAGAGACCCAACAAGAGATCCCACCAAGAGTGGCAGCAGCATTTTGTATTAACTGTAGTCTTTGGATGTTCCGCCTGCTGATACCAGAATAAATACCAACTGAAATCCAATTAATTACGGATATAAAGTAGTTTACAACAAAGATTAAGTGCTGGCTAAAAGCAAAACAGAGCTGTACCCATTTTTAGCAAATTATACTGTAAGTTAGTTTATTGTGTGATGTGTATTTTATTATATTTCCATATTTGTAGTGTATTGTGGTTTTATGATAGTGAAAGCAGTATATTATTATTACACTGTACATGTAAAACCCAACTAGAGCCAAGAGATGAAAATTAGCACTAGCTATGAACTCTCTGTTCATGCTCTGTATTGGAACTATGTTAAATTGTATCGTCCCTACCAAAGTTCAATAAAATCCAAATGAAATGTTATTGTGATATAACATATATAAAATGTCCACAATATTCCAAGTTCAGCAGCAGAAAACACTTTCTTTAGTGCTGCATTACTTTCCAGAAAGTGCAACATTCACCACTCACTTCCCACGTGCACGCACACTCTTCACACTGGCTTTACTATTCTCCCACAACACTAGTTTCCCCCCCGATGTCGGTCACATTCCTGTTTTGCCAGATGGGCTTCACTAGATGTGACTTTGTTTTCTTTTAGTCTGAGTTGTGGTGGCGGCTGGTTGTTTGTTGGCATTAGCGGACTCCATTTCTAACTGAACATTAGCTACGGCTAAAGCACTCGCGAGTGTGCACGACATAACATCCGTTGGATTTTCCCAGATAAACAGGCCTTGGTTTCTTCAAATTAAAAGCAGTCTACAGGCTGATAGAGGAAACCCAGAAAGTCGAAGAAGGTCTCATTATTACCTCCGCCAAGGCCAAAGGCCTAGGAAGGAGGTTATGTTTTCACCGACGTTGGTTTGTTGGTTGGTTTGTTTGCTGGTTGGTTGGTTTTATTTGTTGGTTTGTTTGTTGGTTGGTTTGTTTGTTGGTTTGTTCGTTTGGAGGATTACTCCAAAAGTCTGCGATGGATTTGAATGACATTTTTTGGAGGGGTGGGGTGTGGCACAATGAACAATCCATTAGATTTTTGATTTTTTTTAACACCACAGGCCACCACAGGGGGGCAGCGACGTACATGAAACCTGCCTTGGCAGAGGTCCGCGCTCTCCGAGTGCACTTCTAGTTTAGTTTAGGTTACAACCTGTTCACACATTGGCAATAAAAAACGATTTATTCGTGTAAAAGGTTACATAGAGTCCCTTCAATTTACTTACTTGCGCCTTACAGGACTAAACATTTAAAAAGTAAGAGATACCAGAAATAGGAAAAACAATGAAATGAAAACTGTTTAGATTTGATATCAAGAAAAAAATATTTCCACAAATGCTATTAAATGATAGCATTTATGTACCAACAGCATTTTCTCTCCCTTGGTTACTGGTGCTGTCTTTTGAGAGGCAGTGTTCATCCGTTCTGTGTTTACCACTACATCGCCGGTTCAAACTATTTGTGTGAAATCCAATAACCAAACTCTTTTTTGTCTTTTTTCCTGTCCAACACTCTCCATCTTTATAGCGGAACTTCAACTTTCTGGATCGCCAACCCCAATAACAACCTCATCAACTGCGCTGCTGCAGGCTCAGAGGTGAGTTTCTCACTCCGGCTTTTCACTTTCTACTCCCCAACCCCCCCCCCACCCCATCTCTCTCCAGGTGGAGGTCTGTCTCATTACCGCGTTGCCAGGTCAGATTAATGGCTGTGTACTCCTATTAACTTCAGAATCAAGCAGACAACAGACACAGGCACCGCCACACTTTCACTATGATAGAGTGCCAATTATGATCGTACTTCTGGGATTTTACAAGGATACGTCGGGCGGAATGGAGTCTCATTTATCCTCGCCAGTGTAATAACTTCTCTCATTTGCATAACTGCCAAGAACAACACAAAAACAGACAGGCTGACATGCAGAGTGCCAAAGCCCAGGCTGTATTGTGTGTGTGTGTGTGTGTGTGTGTGTGCGTGAGTGTGTGCGAGCTTGAACAAAAATACCTCTACATGAAACTACACATTTGCACATTTGGTTTCTGGGTGTTGCTCTACATTTATAGGAATTAAAGAACCGAAGTCTTGACAGGCTCCTTTTTATATGTTCATGTGTGTGATCCCTCAGCAAACAGGTTTCTGGTTCATATTCCACCATGTGCCCACCGGCCCGTCAGAGGGGCTGTACTCACCCGGACACACTGAACACACACCTATGGGCCAGTTCACCAACAACAGAGCCCATTCCAACTACAGGGTGAGTCTGAGGACCTGAGGGGGGGTTCTGGGTTTGTATTACAAACAGTCTTTTTATACAGGGTCAGCTACACCCATATAGATAGTGCCGACACACTTACTTCAGGAACCAAAACAAAGATGTAATAGCTCAAGAGACGGTGGCCTTCAGGTAACGTAAAAACGTGAAAGTCTCTCTCTAAAGCCGGTGTTTGATTTGTCCGTTTTGGGCTCCTGTAGAAACATGGCAGAAACAGGGAAGTTCAGGACGACACCTGAACGGCCGGACCGGCCAAAACCAAACAACAACACGGAGGCTCCGTAGTCCCAACAAAGACTGCAAACTTTACTACTCCTTTCAATCTTCACAGAGACAGCGCAGACCAGATACACCCCTTCCTTTCTTACCTTTCATAATAAAAGCCCTAAACATATAATATTCACGAGTAGTTCACATTTTCGTGTCGTTTATTTGTCACGCCCCTGGTGTGTAAAGGCCTTAAGACTAAGGAGTGTGGAGAGGAGGGGTTAATGAGAAGACAGGGGAGACATGTAACATAGAAGAGAAGAAAAGGGGGAACATTAAACATACGACAGGAAGTGAGAACGAGAAACATGTAGACGTGATTACTACGTCGTTGACTGGCAAGCAAAACATGGTGGTTTGAGGGGCATTGGAGACCCGGGTGTTTATATTTCTATGTGTCTTGTGACAGGTTGTACATTTGCTTTAGAATAGCCAAGGTGTCAGCTCGTTGTCGTGGAAGAGTTGTCCATCAACATACAGCTTCTCAACCGAGATGACAGCTTTCCTGTTTTTTTCGAGGAACTGTTTTCTTATCGGGAAAAGAGTTTTAGGTCTCTCCAGAAGGCCGTAAGAATAAGAAATATTGTCCCAGAGTTCCTAAAATGACCCTAATGACTTTTTCCATGACTTTCCATAACTAGAAGTTTGTATATCACAGTGACCTGGTTTATTGGTATTGTTTTTCAAAGGTGTTACCAGGGCTGAAAACCAGCAGCTAACGCAGCACGCTGATACGTTTGGAACTCATTATGTCCAGTTTTTGTTTTAAAGGAACCTGTACTTTATCAGTATTCATCTTGAATATTAAAAACACAACATCTCTAAGAGCTAAGGGGGAGAGAAAGGTGTCGGATGTGACCTGCTTAGTAACAAAGAGAGGACAAGGAACAGGTGAATAGTGAGAATAACAAAATCGAGGACAGACAACAGAAACGGGAGAAAGTGAGCCAAAGGAGAGGGGATGAGATGGAGAGGACAGGACAGAATTTGGAGGCGCCTGCGGCATCAAGCGCAGCACAGCACAGCACAGCACCGCTGGAGCAGAGAGAGATTTATGAGGCGCTGCTGGAGAGGAAGTGTTGTTGTTATCACCCTCCTCTTCTCTGCGCCCCAACTGTGAGTTCTTTTCCCTAGCATCTCACTCTATCCTTCCCTTCTTCACTTTTAATTTGGATCATCCTAATGGGAGTATAACTCATGTCAGGCTGCCACCCCGGGATGTTTGTGAGGAGGAGAGGAGGTTGTGTCAGGGCTGCAGGTTGGCCGTTCGCAGCAGCAACACAGTCGCTGTGTTTGTTTTGAAGCAGCAAACTGGCTGAGGATGTTTTTATCGTTTGTGCTATTTGTATTTTTTTGTCAGGAAAAGTTACAGTATTGTGCTTTAAGAGCTCTGAAACAAGTACAAGTTTATGCTTGATTTAGTTACCTCTACATGGGGTGTGTCACTCTACCTTCAATTTCAATTAACCCTTGTGCATCCCTTTAAAAAAAGGTTGCGCTGACAAAAAATGTCTGCATCAAAAAACTGCCATAAAATGATATATTAGGGCTGTAAATCGATTCAAATATTTAATCGTGATTAATCGCAAATTAATCACACATTTCTTAGCCATTCTAAATGTACATTAAAGGGAGAATTTTCAAGTATTTAATACTCCTATCAACATGGGAGTGGGCAAATATGCTGCTTTATGCAAATGTATGTATATATTTATTATTGTAAATCAATGAACAACACAAAACAATGACAGATATTGTCCAGAAACCCTCACAGGTACTGCATTTAGCATAAAACAATATGCTCAAATCATAACATGGCAAACTGCAGCCCAACAGGCAACAACAGCTGTCAGTGTGTCAGTGTGCTGACTTGACTATGACTTGCCCCAAACTGCATGTGATTATCATAAAGTGGGCATGTCTGTAAAGGGGAGACTCGTGGGTACCCAGAGAACCCATTTTCCTCACCAAAATGTTGTGTAAGCTTAGAGCGTTATTTAAAGGGACTGTTTGTAACAGTGAGGAGACACACGTCAGCTAAAAGCACAATATCACTCTATATTTCAGCTGCTCGGCAGTAATGTTAGCTGACCAGAGGTGGAGTGAGAGAGCGAGGGAGAACGAGCGCGGTTTGTGAGTGAAGACAGGCAGAGGAGCAGAGTACAGCAGAGACTCCAGCCCTGGAGACCAAAGCTACGGTCTCCCCCGCGTCCTCCGACCGCGGCCAACACTGATTAACAGACGGGCTTCACTAGATACAACCAAGAGGTTTTGGTGCTTCACTGTAGTTTGTGTTGGAGTCTGAGTCTGAACAGCGTAGCCACACGGGAGCATGCATGGGACACCGACCCGCAATGATTTATACGTGTAAGAAGTTACTAACAGTACCTTTAACAGCCTAAAATTCAAATATTTGAATCAATTGACAGCCCTTCTACTTACATTTTAGAACCAGAGCAAAAAGTGAACAGATCAGGTTAAGTCAACAGCTTCATTAAATCTACCACAAATGCACTCTTCACATGAAGGAAGGAAATAACATTTAAATAATTGTTTCAGCTCAAATAAAAGGTCAGTTGTTGAGAAAAAAATTATAATAACAAGAGTATAATTTGGTTTGGAAGCCTGTAGAGCGAATATTCATTTTGCATTTATAATGGAGACTTTGTTGCAGCCCAATAGAAACTATTAACCTTGGTACATCAACCTCCTTCATAAGGACAACTTCTTTCTTTTCTGTCTTATTCCACTTGATCATGTAGTTGATCTTCTTTCTGTTGCAGTCTGGAATGATCCTTGATAACGGAGTAAAGACCACCCAGGCCAACGACAAGGACAAGAGACCCTTCCTGTCCATGATTGGAGCCAGGTCAGACTCACTCACCCTGTTTGACACGCTGAGCTCACACCCAGTTTAATTCAGCATGATGGATTTGCAGTCTGTTATGTTTCCTGTTGATGTTTTGTAACTGACAGATGTTGGTATTTGGTATAGAACCACAGCAGGGAGTGGCACTTGAAATCCTACCCGGGTAGAAGTGAGATTACTTCTATTGAAATCAACTCAACTCTGTAAAAAGTTCGTCCCATGTGTGATCGGACCAATGTGTCACCCTGACCTCATCATTTCAATATGAATCCACCCTACACTCCACTCCCTCTTCAGTTCAATGATGCTCTTGTGAGTGTTGAAATGCTGTCTTCCTCGGAAAGCTTTCTCACGGAGCGCCTCGCCTGTTAAAAAGGTCAGATGCAGCTCGTAATGGAAAGTGATCCTGACTGGACAGCAACAGCACCACTCTGAGCTGCTCTGTGATTCTGTCCAGCGGAGTCTGCCTTTCTAGTGCTGGATTCAAAGAGCATACTCATGCCAGGTCCAGAAGGGGTCAAATCAGAGCAAGGCCAGTTTATTTGTATAACACATTTCAGCAACAAGGCAATTCAAAGCACTTTCCATAAAACATGAAATATTAAAAGACAGGGTGCAAAAGAAACACTTTTTTTGTTTGTTTCAATATTGAAGGAAAGCGCATAAAAGTGTGTACCAAACATTCAGATGTAACAATCCCCCCTCAGGATAGCAAGTATGGGAGTGAAAGTTGAGTAAATAATAATAACAGAAATTGCATAAGGATGAATAGTGACTTACATACACACACATATTTGTATACATACATACATAGACACACCTACGTACACAACCATACTCAAACAGAAAGAAGTTAATGACAATTAAATAAATAATAATAATAATAATAATAATAATACCAGAAATAATAAAAATAATAGATAAATAAATTAAAAACAGATAAATAAATTAGTAGATTAAAATATTGAATTGATAATGACTGATTTAATGATTTAATTAATTAAAGCTGAAGTAGGCGAGATTGGAGTAAATTTGATTAAAAAAAGTTATTTTTATAATATATATATCATATATCGAGACAATTGTACATAAAACAGGTAACCTGAAAAAAAATCATGTGCCTCTGTGTCCTCCGGTGTTCCTAACGGCATCTGCTAGATTTTACAGACCTGAGGAAAACAAGCAGTAAGAGCTGATCTGAGGTCTGCTGTCCATCTGATGTCTATGAGAGCCGGCTGTCAGTCACTCTGAACTCCGACCAAATGGTCAAATGTTTTCAGAATCATCTTGTAATGCACGGTTTAGCTGTAAAATGAGAAAGTTTGTGTCACATGACCAGCCAACAGGAACGCTCTCTCTCTGAAATGACCTGTGATCGGTTAAAGTCTCCCGTCACGGGTTAGATTTTTTAAAGCCTGAAAACAGGGCTGACACATAGAGACAGATTCACACTCACATTCACACCTACAGGACATTTAGAGTCAACAATGAACCTGACCTGCATGTCTTTGGACTGTGGGAGGAAACCTGAGCACCCGGAGAACACCCACGCTAACACACGGAGAACATGCAAACTCGATACAGGAGGGCCCCAAGCCGGGTTTGAACCTACGACCCCTCTTGCTGTGAAGCGGCAGTGCTAACCACTGCACCACCGTGCTGCCCCGCATATATTCATATTAACAATATCAATAAGCCTGAAGCACAGATATCATCTAAGTGGATAAATAGTTTAGAAAGCCAAACAGAAATGATATCGGGTCAGTAGGCAGACATTGCACCCAGGACGTCGTAGCACCATTAAAAGGTCATAGCGGGCCGGCGGCGGGCGGCCAACAGTGCATACATATGTGTAGGCTCAGAATGTGTTATTACGGTGCAATTTGGCCAGCGGGCAACCTGTCAATATAGCTAATTAGCGGTTGCCAGTTGGAGTAGAGAGCCTCTCATAGTGAACTTAATGTGTTCCAGTTTCAGGAGAGATGAGTCTTCACATAGCCAGGATTTAAATGATGGGGGGAAAGGGGGACTTCCATAGTAAGGAGATGAAAGCATTCATGGGTTTTTTTGGGCTATTAGATGAGATGTTGTCTTCAAGAAACACATTATTAAAGATAAAATAAGATAGAATACACAGAATTCATAACACAAGATGGAAAATAAAATCCCACTGACTAATAATTACACTAAAATCTGTCTACTCTGTTCTTTTTTAAGATGAAAAAAAAGCTAAGCCGTGCCCTAAAGCAATAGTCTTTACACTTTTGTTCACGGTGGGAGTTTTACAGTTTGATCTAATCAAACACTGAACACATTTGGACTAAGTGGATTCATGTTCCACCAGAAATGTTTCATATGTAAATCTGCCTAAATGTCATAGTTGTTTGCTAAAATCTTGTTAACAACTCAAAGAAGAAACATATAATTATGTAAGAAGTTAGAATTTCTTGCACAATGTTTCACGTTAACTATGCAAGTCATCTTTCCACACATCTGAGAATAAAACCACAATGAGGATGTTTGGACACACTATGGAACATAAGCATTAGTACTAAAAGAAATACTGGTGCATTTCAGGTCATGCGGAACACAACATTCGATTGTATGTTTGGTGTCACTGTGTTTGACGACAGTGTTGGATGAATCCTCTCAGCCCAGTTTGTTTGGTGCTCTAAACAGATACACCACCGAGGACATTCCGCTTGTCATGAAGACACATTTTAGGCTTTTCGTGTGTCATTTGTACGCCACGCAACAAAACTATGGTAACGTCCATAGTCCACTTTGTTAGGTTTAGGAAAAGCATCATGGTTGGGCTTAAAATAAGTACGTAACCTAAGTACAATACGTACTCCGGGTACGATCTCTAGGTTGAAAGTCCTGTGTTTGTTGGACCTATCCACCTCTCCTACCTCCTACCATAAGCACTCTCACTTTTTATTCTACTTCACAAGCTCTGAACGTCACGTATTACATGGATACGTTTACATTGCAGTCAGTACAAACTGCATGGTGTACTCTTGGCACGGCAAAAGCAAGAACAGCGTTCTTACTGCACGCTAAATGCCTTGTGAGTTATGTGTCATTCGAGCCTCTTTTCGTGCAACCGAGCTGACTCTTCTTCTGTTGTTTCAAATTGAGCTCTATAGGACCTGTATTTTTTAAAGCCAACAGTAACCACAGGTGTCATTAAATCAATCAACCAAGACTGAAATCTGATGGATTATAACTTCAAGCGAGAGTAGACTTCTCTATAGGCGTACAACTAGCATTAAAAGGTTACTGAATTACCAACCCAGTCTCACAGGAAGCTGCATAACTACCATCACATTACATGGACATTCGTTGTGTCATGAGTATGCATCTTAGCCTTCGTTTGTGTCATTTGTACACCATGCAAATGTCCGCAGTTAGTAAGAAAACCACTTAGTTAGGGTAAGGGAAAACGCCATGGTTGGGCTTAAAATAGAATGTTGCAGGAATGAGTCCTAAAACCCAGAAATGAGTCAGCATTTTAGCACTTCCGGTTCCCTCGTTTGGAAGTCATGGGTTTTTTAATAGCTTTTTAGTTAGTCAAAATTCATAAAAGTGGTGTTCATTTGTGGAGATTATCTTGCTAAACAAAGTGTGTCAGTATCATAAACTTGTGTTTGTCATAGAGTTTATTTTCCGCGATAATCCAAAACCCAACGGAACAATCCCATTGGCTTTCTGTCGAGGGAACCAGGGCGATGCTTACTTCCTGGTTAGCCTACAAAAATGCGTCATCCCTGGAGCACTCTATAAGTAAACTAAGTAAAACATGTACGGAAACAACTACGGAAAACTCATCACAAACATGAATATAAAAAAATGTGACAAACGTCACTAATGTAACTTACAAAAAGTTACATTAGTGTGGTGTTTGTTGAGCTCATCCACCTCTCCTCCTGCCCACCAGAAGTGGTCCTTCTTGCTTTTTATCCTACGTCACCAACTCTTACTGTAGCATTTATACGCGTATGTGTTTACATTGCAGTCAGTACAGGATACATGGCGTACAAAAGACACGCGGAAATCAAGAAAGATGTACTTATTGCACGCTAAATGCCTTGCGCATTATCGTGACATTTATATGCTTTTTCCTGCAAACGGGCTGGAATTACAGAAATAGATTAACCCTAACCTCTAACCCTAATGCCGGGATCAGACTACACGATATCTTTGTCTTTGACGATAGTCACCATGTCAGATCTAATGATCACAGAGCCATAAACTCTTGCAGTGTCTCGGTCGGGTGATTGGCAAGACTACATGTACGACCACGACCAATCACGGCACGCCGTATTCCACGATCGTGCGTGAGTTCAGACGTCATCGGGGAGGCGGTTGAAGCAACTGTCGATCATGGCAACAGAAGCGTTGTGTGTGATGCTGACGGTCTGGTGTTGCGAAAAGAAAAAGAAAAGAAAAAAAAACGATTGTGGATGCGATCCTGAGTGGCACAGAGAGGACGGTATCGGCATCCCTCCTCCTTTTCTCCATGTTTGTTTATTACCAAGTGACCTGACTGTGACTGCGCGCTGGAGAGAGCACCTGATTGGTCAACGCAAAGGAACACGTAGTTGACAGGCTAGACTTTTCCTCGGGGTGTCGCGGGGCGTCCCAGACGTGGTGTCGGTTGTCGTGTACTATGACACACTACACTATTTTTGCACATGACACTCATTTATCGTTCCCGATCCCCTAAGACGGCCGTGTCGGGCTATAGTCGGGCTGATATCGTGTAGTCTGAACCGGGCATAAGGGGTTGGACATACAGCACATACATATACAATGCATTTAAATACAATTAAATTACAAGTAAACCCTGTCTTTCTCCCCTCTCTATGTCTGTGGTGTTGGGGGATTGCTGTTGAATTGTTTAGGTATGGCCCTCACCAGGATGCGGATCCCTTCAAACCCAGAGTCCCTGCTCTGATCCACCATTTCGTAGCCTATAAGAACCAGGAGCACGGAGCCTGGCTGAGAGGAGGGGATGTCTGGCTGGATGACTGCCAGTGAGTACACCTATACCACATGCGTGCATGCATTGATAAGGGGGTATTGATATGGATCCATTAATTGAGTGAATATATGTTAGTCTGAGCGAAGTCGGTCAACTTTCAGTGAAACCGAATGTCGTTTAAAATGATGAGTCTCAGATAGCATGGGTTTTTGCACATTTCACGACAGAGATGAAAGTGAGAAATGCATCCTTATCTAATGATAACTATCTCCTTCATACTCCATGTGTGTGTGTGTGTGTGTGTGTGTGTGTGTGTGTGTGTGTGTGTGTGTTCCCTAGAGACCTCAGACTGTCGCTGTGCTCACAGTGATAATATTCTCTCTTTCTTGTTTAGATTTGCTGATAATGGCATTGGCCTCACTCTGGCGAGGTAAGATCCCCCCCCCTCTCCCCCTTCCCCCCTACTGTTCATATCTCTATGGATAGAAATAATGGGCTTCTGTTTGTATTTACAAGTGGCGATGCAGGA